>JASDQU010281106.1:6707-21415 GCA_032191745.1 Picea mariana
AACATAATGGGCCGGCTTGTGATGAGACCTCCCATCCTCTTGGTTAGGTCTTGCATTTATTTATTTATCATTTTTCTTAGGGTCCCTTAGTTTCTTATCGAGAGGCTTTTTATTGCCTTTTCGGGGATCCCCTGGGCGAAGCATCTCTAGGTTTTTTTTCCTATGGATTTTATCTTTTACCAGCTGCTTTTACCCTTTGGGCCTTTAGCCCCTTCTTCCCACAAGACAAGATGTACCCTGGAAGGTCATCCTAATGGCCAGACTAGGGGAATGGGGTGGATGAGCGGGGTATAAGATGAAAAAGTGATAAGATGGAGGGAGCGGACGATGGCCCTGCAAATCCCCCTTGGTGGCTAACCAAAACCCATGAATACCAGCTTGCTAAGCTACCCCATCAATCACCCCAACGATGGTCAAGTGGATTAGTGTAAGATCCAAGCAGTCATCTGAAATGAAAGGAACCTAATGCATACATAAGAAGGTTATAACGATCAAATATGAAACATACCATGATACCTTGGACCAATTACCTCATGGAGCAAGAGCCTTCTCTGATGCAAGCCTAGGCCGGTAGTGATGGAGGTTGGTACTACTGACAGGACAAGTTCGGCTGAGAAGAAAAAGATGGGCCCTCAAGGGCCATGCTCAAGTCGATCCGCTCTCGTACTCCATGTCTGGGATCATGTGGGCCTCGAGACATGATCTCCTAGTTATCCCTAGTCATCGGGGATAACATGGTCAAGATTGATCACAACAGTTTGAGTCATTTCTTTGGGAAAAAGGATCTTAACGAAAGGCAGCAGAAGTGGGTCAGTAAAGTGCAAGCCTATGACTTCGATATTCAGTATGTCAAAGGAAAGAACAATGTCGTGGCTGATGCTCTATCCAGAAGACCAGAGTTGTGCTCGTTATCAGAGATATCTGCGAATTGGAAATCCAAGCTCTTGGTGGAGTATTCCAAGAGCAAATTTACTTGTGAGGTGATGGATAACGTGCATGATGACATGTACAAGGTGGTAGATGATATCATCTACTACAAGGATCGCATATACTTGGTTCTAGAGTCCAAATTAAAGGAGAAAATTATGAAAGCCATGCATGACACACCTTTAACTGGGCATCCAGGATATTTCAAGACATACAAGAAGATCAGAGAGAGGTTCTCATGGAATGGCCTCAAAGATGATGTATTGAGGCATGTGCGGGAGTGTGTGACTTGTCAACAAAATAAGCTGGAGCAGACCCGCCTTGTAGGATTACTTCAGCCACTGCCCATTCCAGAGCAGAAATGGGAGAACATATCCATGGAATTTAACATAGGGCTGCCAAAGACACATGGCCGAGATTGCATTTATGTGGTGGTCGATAGGTTGACCAAGTTCGCTCATTTCTTTGCCATATCCTCAGAGTACAAGGCAACACAGGTACCAGATTTATTCTTCAGGGAGATATTCAGGCTTCATGGGTTGCCGAAAAATATTGTTAGTGACAGGGACAGTCGATTCATGAGTGCTTTTTAGCAGGAACTGTTCAGTCTCGCAGGAACAAAATTGACTCCCAGTACGAGTTACCACCCACAGACAGATGGCCAAACAAAGATAGTGAACAAATGGTTAGAGGGGTATTTGCGTAACTACGTGGCCGGGCAACATAAGACATGGGTTAAGTGGTTACATTTGGGTGAGCATTGTTATAACACCACTTATCATATGTCTGTGGGGATGTCACCATTTAGGGCATTATATGGATATGATGCCCCATCCTTTGTAGACTTGGCATTTGGGGACCACAAGGCTCCCAAGGCCAAAGATTGGATTCAGGAGAGCCATGATATTGTTAAGGCTCTTAAGGATAACTTGTAGACGACCTAGAACCAACAGAAGATATATGCAGATAGACACAGGGTCGAGCGCACCTTCGAGGTAGGGGACTTGGTGTTTCTCAGGCTACAACCATATAGACAGTCTTCTCTGAAGAAGAGCGGTGCAGAGAAACTTAAGCCACGATTTTACGAACCTTATAGGGTGACCAAGAGAGTTGGTGAAGTGGCTTATGAGCTGGAGTTGCCAGAAGGGAGTAAGATCCATAACGTGTTTCACGTCTCATGTCTCAAAAAGGCATTGGGACAACAGATCACAACTTCGGTAGAACTGCCTCCATTGGATGAGGAGGGGCAACTAGTACTAGTTCCTGAGGAAGTATTGGAGGTTCGGGAAAATAAGCTTCGGAACAGGGTAATTAGAGAATATCTGGTCAAATGGAGAGAGTTGCCTGCAAAAGATGCCACTTGGGAGAGTGAACAAATTTTGCAGCACCCGAATCTGCAATTGCTTGGGGAGAAGCAATCTCGGGGAGGGAGGACTGTAACGTCCCCTTCCGAGTGATCATGGGACTCAGACACATTATCCTAAGTGATTCCCATAGGCTATAGTCCTTAAGAAGGGAATTAATTAATTATTTATTGTTCTAAGGGGAAAAGTGCCTAACAAAACGACATTAGATAATTAAAAGGGGGAAAAGGGGAAAAGCGCCTAAAGTGACTTAGGAAGAATATGAAACGTCACTTAAATTGATTAAAAGGGTAAAATGGTTGCAAAAGAGTCAACGGACGAATAAAAGGGAAAAAGGAGGGCGCTCTCGCTCATTCTAGCATTGGTATTTTCTAATTTTCTCATTGAGAGAGCTCATTGTGGTTTTGGAACTCTTGGGTCCGAAACCCTAGGAGGATTTTTAGAGATGGGCTTTGGTGGTGAGACCATCCACCCTAGTTAGTCCATCTGGGGAAGAGATCACATAGTTTTCTTCGTTGCGCTTCAGTGAGACAAAGTAGTTCTTCTTGGATAGTGAAGTTCTCATTCTTGGGGGCTGAGATTTACTTGTGGCAGCTGTGTTTTTTGCTTGAAGAAGTCGATTTGAGTTTTGGGAGAGGTCGAGCAACCTTTAGACTGTATTTTTGGCAATTGGAGCTCGCATTCCTTGTGGTTGGAGGTTGCGTTCCTTTGAGGGACGAGTTGTGGATGAATAGAGGGTCGAATCTTTTCAACTTGGGCGTGTTCCTTGCAGCTGGGCGCAAATGGTGATGAGAGGCAGCGTCATTCTTCTTGTGGGTCGAGTTGGTGCCTCAAGGAGGTCGTGAACACTTGCTGGGCGTATTCTACGTGCTGGACACTTTATATCAGATTTGGGAGCCAACTCTTTCATGGTTGGGTCGTGGCTCTTCTCTGGCTGAGCCTCTTGGTGCTTGGACGTTGTTGTATGTGTGTGGGAGGTGCTAGCAACAGTGTGAATTCGATTGTTGTCCAGAACCATCTAGCTGCTGTTTCAGTACCCATTGACGAAGGCATAAATTTGTATTACAGACCAGCATGCTGCTCAGGTGCTTGCTGTTCATATTTCTTCATTATAAGAAGCCATTGTATTTTCTGAACAGAGCAAGAAATCGTGTTTATTTATGTTACTGTTTGTAGCCCCTTGAAATCATAATGAGTGTTGACATTAAACAAATCCCAGAGCATTGTTTATGAGGATATTTGTATTCTGTGCATTGTTACATGTGAAAGAGAAAAACAGAGTTGAAATGTGAAGGTAGCAGTTGAATTATTTTGGTGTCCTTTACATTCCTGTAGCAGAGTTTGTGTTCAATGTGTTAGTAGAGTGTTTGATACAAACTGTTTGTCTTAATACCTGAACCAATAACTAAACAAAAAAAAAGAAATATCAGAAAATTTAGCAAGGTACTTTACACCACCCTTTTTATCATAGAGCCCCCTTGTTATCATATGAAGCTTAGACTTATATGGATGTGATGTATTGGTTATGATGCACGTTGTCCACACCTTTATATGGAAATTATATTAATGATTATGGAGATAGGCGTACATATTTTATAGAGCTGTGGGTAGACTTCTTCACAAGTTTATAAAAGCAAATACCTTATGTGATATCACGTGGAGCCACCTTTATTTATGAAACTGTGATCTCCATTCAACTGATTGGTTATTAAGAGTTCACATAACTCTTTGTTGGTTAAGGAGCCTTGGGACCATATATGATCCTCTTCCCTAGTTCATGGGTATGGAGATGGCATGGAGCTGCCTTTTTGATCAATCGTTGGATAAGGGGGCCATCCGATTATGATTTTATAATGTCAATACGTTTAGAGCAAGTTGTGGTCATTGACGAGAAGAAGACGTACAGTCATGGCAATCGTACGTGACACTTGGGAGCCATCACTTCATCATTTCAAGTAGTGATTCATGCATCTTTGGAGGCTATTGACACGGTCAACCATATTGGGGAGTTATTTGGCATAACCAACTCCATTATTTTATTATTGTTGACTTGTCTCATGGAGTTGGTTGTATGAGAACACTATTGTATTGTTTTCCTTGGATATATTATTATATTTCTTGGAGAGGTTAATGGATCTATGAAAACAATGCATATTTTATTGTAAAAGGAGATGGAGCTAAGAGCCTATAAAAGGCCTAGCTCTCTCCCTCATTTGTCATGTTGGATTTGGGGCTAGACCCCTTGTAGCTTAGTAGAACACTTATTGGATGTAATTGGAGGATCAATCTAGTGCTTCAATGGATGAGAAGATCTTCTAAAACTTAATGTCATCCTTTCTTGTTGAAGTTATCTTGACATATGCTTGTTTAGTAATGAATTAGGTAACAACCTTCCTTTTTCTATTATGTTATCAATGGAATATTACTTATGAATGCATGTGTTTTCCACTCTTGGAAGAATGCACATATATTCTATTCATGATAATCATAATCTCAACAAGTATCGGATTTTATCTGCTCTAGTAATATCCTTAGTTATATTCTTGCAATTTAAGATGACAACGCACTGTTGTGGCTTGTACTTTTCAGATTTAATAGTTATTTCTTCTCATTAGGATAGTCTCCCATTAATCCTTGACGTGACTCCTTTTGCCCAATGAAAAGAAACTATTCTCCTGTCCATCCTTCCAGTCTATTTACTAAACACATAAAACTGTTTTGCTGTAATTTACTTTTCATTTCACCTTGTGATTCTTTGCCTAAAATTCTAGCAATCCTATTTTATGGAAGCTCCCCTTGTGCTGGAGGAGAGCTGCTCTAAAGTGTAAATAGGGTTGGGGAGGTGACATCGGCCTCCCTCTTTAGTTTCCCATAAGCTAGCAATGCTCTTTTGGACTTCAACTTTGAAGTGCTAGTTTGTGAGCTAACAAGCGCACTTTATGAGGAGAATCCATGTGGAATTATGAAGGGTTTGCATGGTCAAACAAGCCAAGTTCAAGGAGACACCTTGGTTGAGGAGAGGACAAGTGGGATGTCAACTCATTTGTCTTATTATCACAAACTTTTGCACCCTAGTGCAAAGCCCTCACAAAGGTACAAAGACGAGTGTAACACGGAAGTGTTGCCATTGTCACCTAGACAACTACTTCCTTCTTTTTAGTGAATGAAAAATCCAACACAAGGCTTCCCTAGTAACACCTAGGGTTCCAAAACCAAGACAAGTCATGTCTAAGGTCACCTATGTTACTACCTGTGACCGTCCTTATACACACTTGCAAACGTGGGCTAAGTCCAACCCACTTAGTGTGTCCTTGGAGGCACAAAGCCTAGGTTCAAAGCCCACTGTCACCTCAACTTGAACCTCTTCCGTCTAGGCTTACTCCTAAGGAAGCCAAGGGGGGTAGACCCTAGTTACTATGTGAAATTAAGAGTTAATTTTAGTTGATTAAAGGTTTGGGGGATCTAGCCTATATGCAAAAACAACAATGCAAAGTGCAAGATTAGAGATGCAAAAGAAGTCCTTTCCCTAAGGCAACTAAGACTAGTGCTGAAGATTGGGCAAGGGGTCAACTAAGTTTGAGGGAGTATAGATTTTACAAAGATTACAACCAAATTTACAAAAGAATACTAGATACAAGATTCTACAAATAAGACTAGATACAAAATAATGAAAGCAAAATCTATCTACAAAGTTAAAGTGTAAACTAAGAGATACAACAATGAAGATACAATAGATACAAATTATACAAGACAAAGCAACTGACTTGTAAAGAAACTTGAATGTGCAGGTAAACAAGATATTGCTCAATAGGAAAGTAGTACACAACACATCAAGCCAACTATCCCAAACAAGAGTGCCTCCAAAGGATGCACAACTCAAGGGGAAGTTTCACTGTCATCCACAACCACAAGCTCCAAGCAATGAAGAAGCCTCCAAAGGATGCACAACTTCAAGGGAGGAGACCGATCACATCAAAACACAACTTAAACTCAAATTTCAAGCGTTGAAAAGAGGCCTCCAAGGGCTAATGCGCAACTTAAGTTCACTTAGTTAAACCCACAAAATGCTTAAAGTAAAATTGCATGAAAAATGTAAAAGTGAAGTGTTTGCAATGTAACTTAAGCATAAACCATAAAGATATCCCAAAGTAGATTGCCCAAGGTTAAGTGGATTGATTAGGATTAATTAAGTTGTTAAGTTAAGTGTGAATCCTACACTAAGGGACAACCCAGGAACACTCCTCACTTGTACCAAAAGAATTGCTGGGTGTGTTGACCACCTATCCAATTAGGGGGTCAATTCCATGTGCCATCAAGAGATGCATCATTATATGCTCATATGTCGAAGATTATTTGGTTCTACAAGGCATTTTTTGCCTCTAGCACACCTTTTTGTAAACGAAATTTCTGCACCCCTGCGTGGGTTAATAATGTAATAGCTCTGCATGGGTCATAATTAGGTCAGTTACCTTGGGATGGATTCATTGGGAGAGTTCCTTTCACCGAGGGTTTTTTATCCTTAGGTTATTAATTGGGCTTTTCAGCCTTATTAATTTCCCTTGAGTTTTTCCCTCACAACAACAATAATTCCTCCAAAGTGGTGAAGGGCGTTCTAATGGGCTTATCCTCTGGTAACTATTGTTTAGGGATGATGTAAATGAGCATGTATGACATCTTAGAAAGTTTCCAGGAATTCCGACGAGTCTAGATTATTATTTTTTTTTATTAATTAATTTTTAATTAAATTTCTCTAAGTTTGGAGGTTTAATTATTTAATTAATTAATTATTTTTGAGCAAAAGTTGTAAAAATTAGGTCCTTGGACTTTTGATAGGGGTATTTGAGCTCAAAAGAAATGGAATGAGACCCCCTACACCCTTAGGCCAAGTTTAAGCTCAGTCAGACAACTTTTGCTAGGTGTTTGTTCACTAGGAGTGTCAGTTAGTAAAAACAACAATTTTAATTGCTAGGTCATGATAAAGTCAAAATGTAAATTTTTGTAATTTTGAGCTAAGAAGTGGATGTAAAGATGGAAAAAGGTGAAAGAGATGTTTCTTAACCTAAACCTACTCAACCCAACCTTTTCCAACCTTTTTACACCCCCTCACTCACTCCTTCACTCAAACCCTCACGTCCCCTAGGGGATTTGCGCCCCCCTAGCATGGGATAACTTCACAACTTAAGTTTTGTGGAGTTGTGGGCCCCTCTCTCATGAGGTGTGCCCTTCTTTGCTTGATCCCCACACCTCACAACCCTTCCACCTCATCAATCCATGTCTAAAATCCTAGATGGTGCGCCCCTCTCCTTGGGGTCCCACCTTGTGGCTTGGATGTGACACTTGGCATTCATGCAAAAGGGGTAGGTTTGCCTCTCCAAGTATAAATAGAGCCCTCCCCTCACTCTTTTCCTTACCATATCTTGAGCTATTGTTATGCTACTTGATTTTCACCACATCTCTCCCTCATTCTTGTCCATCTTGCATCCATTCTTTTGCTCTTGAGGGTTTTGGATAAATTTATTGCTACAAGATTCTCCTTTGAGTAATAAAGAGAAACTTTGGAGGATTGGAAGAACAACGAGTATTTTTGTCTCTTTCTTGCATATGAGGTAATATTGTGGATTTGTCATCTTGGGTTGCATAGAGTAGATTCTTGGGTATAGTATTTTACTTGAGTAGATCATACAACTAGTATTATTGTTGACCTATATATGTGGGTTTGCTAATAGGGTACAAGTATTTTATTTTGTTAGCATATTCAGCCATATTATCTACTTGTATGCATCACATTTTGTTGAAGTTTTGCAGGTTTGCTTCTAGGGTTTTGTTGGGATAGCTTCAAGGAGGAGTCTTCCCTCAAAGCTCACTCAAACTCCTTCTTTTCTTGCTGTCCATTTCATACAATATTTCAGCTAGCTTAACATCATAGATTGGTCATCTAAAATATACTTTTTCCATAAAAAATTTATGTGAAAAATTTCTGCCCTAAAACATAAATTTTTCTTCATCTTTATTGTTGTGTGTAGCTTTTCCAGCAAGCACAGCTTGCTAGTTTTTGCAGGTTCTTATCAGGTTGAGGGGGTTATGTTGCCCAAAATCAACCATACAACACTCCAAGACCCTTCTCTTCAAGTGGGTAACGAATCTTAACCTTTCTCTTCACTTTTCTAAGCTTCTAGTACACATTTCTTCCATTTTTAGTTAATTTTGCTAGCTCATAGCTTGGGAGGAGAATTGGGACAACCTACCTCCCACGTGTGAGCTTAGGGCAAGATCTACTTTCAAGTTTTTCACTTCAAAATTGTCTTCCAAGGCTAGGACATGGGGTTAGCAAGTAGTTTGTGAATAATAGTTGTTGCTTGCTTTCTTCTCAACCCCTTTGGCACAATAAAGGTAGGCTTGCCTCCACCTTGTGCCATTGAGTGGTTTGTTGGTTGCTTCTTTTTTTCTTTCCAAGTTGTTTCTTGTCTTAATAATTGTCTACACTTTGGGAGAGACACCCCCAAAATCGTAAGGCTAGGTTAAAAATGTGTTAATGGTTTCATGCTTTAATGGTTAAAATTATCTAGATCTAGATCTCATTTACACGTTAAACTTTAGCCTAAGCCTTTGGGGCATAATCTTCTTGCATGTTTTAAACTATTTCAAGTTCTATTTTTCACATGCTCTAATCCAACACTAAATGGTTTAATGCATTGATGGTATAATAGGTGGCATTCTCTTTCATGTTATTTCATACTTAAGGCCTTTTGCCATCACTTAAGTTTAAAGTATTGTTGGACATGTTAATAGTGTAGGCACACATCTAAATTTTCAGCAAGTACTTGTCATGCTTAACACTCTCTTAATGATCCAATACTCATGGTTAAGTGGTGATAAGTTAAAATCTTTCTTTCCTTCTTTGGCAAGCTGTTCTTGCCCTTGTTCATTAGCATTCTTTTACAAGCTTTTCATGTTATGGTTCAATAAATGGTGATGCAATAACTTTTTATTTCAACTCTCTCTTTTACATGCTTTACATGTGTTAATGTGCTTAACTTTCATGCTTAATAACGCATCTTTATAAACTGCTTAAAGTTTCGGTTTTGGCATAAAATCACCATTTTAAGGCAACTAAAAGTCAACAAAACACTCTCTAAATCACCTAAAAACCTAACCAATTGATCTATATACTTAATAGACTTAATAGGGTACCCTAAACCACCATCTTCGCCACCTAAAACGGGGTTTGAGGAAGGCAATGGAAGGTGCTAGGCCGGGGACGGTCTCACAGAACGCGACGTCCTTTCCGGGAGTACTCGGATCATTAGGGTTGACCTGTGAAGCTAGGGTAGGCCTTGTTGCCTCATTTCTTGAGCATCCAACAACCATATGGTAATTGGGGGAGGAGGTTTTTGGTCAAACACTTAGTTAGGGTAATTGAAATCTTTCAAATCTTAAAACCCTTAACTCACTAAGCAATTAATAACCTTGGTTCAAATTGGCATATCTTAAGGTTAAACACTTGCAAGTATAATCTTCCAATCTCATCTACAAGTAATGCTTTGTGGGTAATTAACTAAATGTTTTAACTCTTGTGGAACACTTTGTTTAAAGCTTTCAAATCTTCTAAGTGTCCTTGTGGATTTTGAGTGTTGATGTTGCCATTAAGGAGCAGTCCAATAGAGTAAGTGCTATTGGGGCATGCGTAGGCCTAATGTGTTGATGATGTTCACGTCTTGATTGTATCTAACTTCCTACACATTTAAACAAACGTGGTTAGCTTGTTATATTGTAATATTGTGTATCTAGCATTCTTTATTTGTAAGTATCTAACCTTGCTGTAGCATAAGTATATCTTGATAATCTTTGTAATCTTACTTGTAATTAAACACCCTTACATATTAGCTGACCCCTTGCCCAACCTTAGGCACTAGTCTTAATTGACCTAGGGAAAGGCTTGCTTGACATAAGAAATCTTGCATCTTGCATTGCTACCTTTGCATCATAGGTTAGACTCCCCCTAAACCTTAACTAATTAAAATCTACTCCTAGAACTTAACGTAAATCTCATCTAGAAACTAGGGTCTACCCCCCTTGGCTTCTCTAGGAGTAAGCCTAGATGGAAGAGTTTCAAGCCAAAGTGCCGTAAGACTGTCCCCGATCTAGCACCCCCCGCTTCTTCCTTAAATTCCCTTTTTGTTGGCAAAGTTGAGACAGTGGTTGGTGACCTATTAAACTAGGTTGATTTTAGGCCCTAAGAGACCAAGGTAAATTGAGTTAAGTTAGATTAGTGAAGGTGATTGCAAATGTAGTGCTTCTAGAGAGTGTGCTTGCAATGTAAATGAAAGTACTTGAAAGATAAAAACTTGAAATGTAAAGTACTTAAAAGGAAATTGCAAGAAATTTAAGTGCTTGAAAGAAAATACAACATTATACAATGCTTATGAAAATTAGATTGCAAGACATAAAATAAAGTATTTGAAAGATTATAACCATAAAGCAAAGTACTTAAAAGTAAAACATGACTTGCAATGGAAATGGAAGAGCAAGATAAGCACCATAAAATTGTTATGCTTCCATGGGCCTAAACTAGCATTAGATGATTACTTCTAGATCTAAATTATTTTAACCATTAAGCACATAAAGAAGTAAAAACCATATACTAGCCTAGCGTTACGATTTTGGGGGTTGGGTTAGCCAAGCTCACTCCAAGGTGTAGGCAAACATAAGAAAATAAAAGCTTGAAATAAAATTAATCTAACAACCACAACAAGTGCACAATATGGAGGACAAAGCCTTCCGGTTTTGTGCACAAGTGGGTGAAAAGAACTTGGAAATAAATCCTAGCTTCTCAACCTTGTCCTAATGACAAGTGGGACAAACAATAAAAAATAAATTGCTGAAAATGAAAACTACTTCCTAGCCTTACGTTTTTGGGGGTTGGCTTAGCCAAACAATCACCAAAGTGTAGGCAACTTGTAAAAGAAATATGCAGAAAATTAATTACAATGAGAGAATGCAAGCCCTTGGGACTCCTTTGGGCTTGCTTACAATGTGTAGAATAGAAGAGAAAGAGAGGGTATTGGTTACCCAACTTTGGGAGACTGATCTCTAGCTTTCTATGGCCCCAAATGACCTTTTGGACATCTCCTTGGTCACTAACTTGCAAAAAACCAGCAAGCAAAAGCTTGCTGGAAATGCTGCAAACAGTGACAAAAACTCAAAAAATTTCTGTTCGTTACAACAGAAATTTTCTATAGAAAAAATCAGCAAGATATAACTATTTAAATGACCTATTCTATGTGTTAGAATACTCAAAAAACTCAAGGAAATAACAAAAATAAATTGCAGAAAAGTTTAAGAGGTGAAAATGGCCGGAAAATGGTATTTCCAGATCTGAAAATGCCTTTCCCAACACTAGAAATGGCTTGCAAAATGTTAGCAAGCTACAAGAAAGAGAGAGAGATGAGCATATATGTCATATCTACAAAATACTTTGCAAGATAAACAAGATACTCAACATAGATTAACAATAATACTATTGATAACCTACCCAAGCAAAAGATTTTGCTTGGGATCTCTACTCTAAGCAAATAGAATGCATAAACAAAATAAGAACAAGTCACCTCTTGAAATAGTAGATGCACAATGATGACTCTTCACACATCAATGGCCTCCAAAGCTTTTTTTAATTGATCCAAGTAGGAGGTTGCTGCAAATACTTGCAACAAGCTCCTCTCCAAAAGAAATGAGCAAGAATGAGCAAGAGAGAGAGATGGGAGAGATAGAATAAATTTGAGCATAGTAATAGTAACAAAATAATTTGTGAGAAATGAGGAGGGGAGGGGTTTCATTTATACTTGGGGAGCTAGAGCTAGAGCTACTCCTCTTGGATCTCTTCCAAGTGTCAAATCATGAGCTAGAGTGAGCATCTCAAGGAGGGGGGCGCAACTCTAGGGTTAGGGTTTTCGTATGTGAGTGGGGGATGAGTTGTCAAGCAATTGCTTGGTCAAAGGGGCGAGGTGGAGGCTCTAGGGAGGTGCACTAGGGGAGAGAGGGCCCACTTCCTTTTAATTTTTGATTTTCCTTAGTTTCCTGAAGGAGGGGGGCACAACTTCCCTAGGGGGAACAACTTTTAGTTGTAGTGGCTAGGTGGAAAGGGGGAATGAGGGTTAGAAAAGGTTTAAGATGGTTTAATTAAAGGTTTAGGCATCATCTCCCATCTTTTCTCTAACCATTTTGCTTAATTTTACAAAAAATGACATTTTGAATATGTCAATCCAATGATGATGATCAATATTCTCCACAAACAACAACCCCCCAGATCGTCATTCCTCATCAACATAGCTCATCACACCTGATCAACATGGTTCATTGGAAGATGGTGGTTCAACACATTATGAGGTACATTAGTCCTTGTTTCATATAAAGTGTCATATCTAATGCAGTTGACATGTGGGTGAGAATCATTACTAGTCTTCTTCTCTTTTTATCTCATCATGGAGCTCTTGTGTGCACTTTTGGAGTGATATTGTGGATGCTTTCTCTTGTTATGGTGTATTTTTCATGAAACTCGGGTTTCCTCATGCTTAGCGACTTGGCTAGTAAATGCTCTTTTCAAGTTTAAGTGTTAGTTCTTGGCATATTTTGGTGAATGCTCTATTAGATTGGTAATAGTTGCATGTTATCCTTGAATAATTTTGTTGAAACCCTAAGGAAGGATTAAGATTGGTTATCCCCTTCCCTTGTTTTATTCATCTTAATTTTGTTGAAGCATACAAGTTCAAGATTAGGGATTGTGAGAGGACATCCTCCAATCTTGTCTTTGAGGTTGAAGCCTAGGGTTTATGAGTATAAATTTTAGGGTTTATCCTAGTTTCTGTTAAGGTTTAAGCTATTATTAGGCTTCTTTTCATTTCACTAGATAACAATAGAATAAATAGGATTACTGAGAAATACACAATCACAAGAAACACATCATTTACCTTGGGAAACCCTCATGGGGGAGAAAACCCAACAAAAACTTCCTTAATATTGATAGCCAATACAATGCTAAGAGATAACTCAAACAAATATAGAAAGTCCTCTCCAAGAAGTGCGCCTCTCTCTCTCTCATCTTCTTCTCCAACTACAGCTCCAAACTTGCGCTCTGATGAACAAGTGAGTGTGTGTGTACAAATAAGGGCTAGCCTCTTTATTTATACAATTTGACACGTGTGGACGGAAGTGTCTTTTCACTGGCAGGGCCGACTTCTTATTCTGGGTGGTTATAACCACCTTTAATATATTCTGGGGTCGACTTCTCTTTCTGCCTATGACAATTAGGGTTTTACCAATCCACAAAAGGGGTTTGGTCTTTTACAATACCCGACATGATCAATCCACAAAAGGGGATTGATCTAATGAATAATACATCAATGATAATTAGAATGCTCTTTGCAGTTACATTATTTCAACACTCCCTCTTAACAAAAAGGGTATTCTACAACAACATCAGGCGACAGAGAGGACAACATCATCAACATCTTGGAACACTGACTGGCGTATCTATAAATCATCGGAAGTTTTTCTCATCATCCACATCGTCATTCACAATGGAATGATATCATCATCTGCATCAACATGGATTAGTATAAAACTAATACATCATCATCACAGCACGAAGCTAGCACATCATCAGAGCACGAGGCTGGCACATCATCACAACAATTAAGCTGACACATCATCACAACAATTAAGCTGGCAACACCACACACCAATTAAGCTGGAAACACCACACCAATTAAGTTGGAATCACCACACAACAATTAAGCTGGAAACACCACACAACAATTAAGCTGGACTATCATCAGCACGAGGCTGGCATCACAGCACTAGGTTGGCAACATCAACTCAACACTACTCCCCCTTTCGAGGGAGGTCCTTTTGGACTATACCAATCTTATCTCGAAAGTGCTCAAACTTTACACGAGATAGAGGCTTGGTCAACACATCAACAACCTGTTCATCCTTGCTAACATATTGGAGCTTTATGGCTCCTCTCTGCACCATGTCACGAATGTAATGGTATCGGATCTCTATGTGTTTTGACTTGTCATGAAATACATGCTTCTCTGTCATCTTTATGCAGCTCTGGTTATCACATATGATCATGGTTGCTTCCATCTCTAGGTCGAATAGACCTGTCAACAACTTCCGAAGCCATATGGCTTCACAGCTGGCAGAACACGCAACAATGTATTCTGCTTCCGCTGTGCTGAGAGCAATGCTTGATTGCTTCCTACTCTGCCATGAGATCATGGCTGATCCCAAACTGAAACAACATCCTGAAGTGCTCTTCCTGTCAGAGACACTTCCAGCCCAATCTGAATCAATGTACCCACTCAGTGTGAAATCATGATCTCCATCATAACTGAGACCACAATCTAATGTACCCTT
>JASDQU010281107.1:0-12278 GCA_032191745.1 Picea mariana
TTGTAAAACAATGAAAGTTTTAGTGACAAAAGTAGTGGAAGACATAAGGACAATGACATAGACAGTTACAACAATAGTTATAGATTAGTATAATAGATTGATGGACCATTGTGTGATGCATGGATAGGTCCAAGGATCATCAAAGGAATAGAATATCATGGTATTCATGATGCAGTATTGTTGAGAAGCTGATTAGTGTTCTAGTGGAGAAGCAATATCCACAACAGAAGAAGATTGCAGTGGTAGCATATTGGTCACACTGAATGCACGACATCTTGCAGAGAAGACAGGGGGATACATACCCACATGGGGAGTTATTCTTTTTCCCATAATTGGTTACAACAGGTACAGTGTCAGGAGGAAACATATCAACATGAAGAGTTAACCTTTGGTCAAAGAGGAAGAGAAAGAACAGAGGCATGAAGATAGGGGGAGAAACCCCAAGAGGAGATACCCTTTTCCATTGGTGTCAAAGGGGGAGAGATAGAAACATTGATGAGGAGCGATGATCATAGGGGGAGCATGAGCATGAGTGTCACTATGTCTAAGTGTTGCCATCAATTCCAAAGGGGGAGATTGTTTGACTAAGTTTTCATTGATGTCAAAGGTTTGATGCCAAGTGGTGTCATGGTGATTTGTTGTCATTGATATCAAGGTTGATGTCAAAGGGAGTTGTATTATTGATGATATGTCATGGTTGACATCCAAGGTAGTCAATGATCATGGATAAGGATTCTCTCATGAATTCTCTTATGTAGGAAGTGCCAAATGGATGAATTCCAAAGTAGTCCCCTTATGGTGAAATCCCTCATGGGAAGACACTTTGCAAATTCAAAATGGTTAAGTGATTGAGTAATCCTAGATCTGTGGTCATGAAGCCTGAAGTTGTGTGGAAGAAAATGGATTGAAGAACAGATCAAGAGGTTATCATATGTGGATGGATGGATAGTGCTTGTCATGTTCTTTCGAGTGATATGTGGTTTGTCACATAGTTTCTCACGGTTAGGGAGATATGACGTTGAGAAGTTGGAGAACCCCTTAGAGTAATATAAAAGCCCCTAGAAGGTCAACAAGAAGTCAAAAACTTATAGAAATTCATAAAGAAGATTCCCTAGTCAAAGTTGTTGCAAAAGAAATTAATTAAATAATAAAGTGGTTGCAACAAGAAGTGGTGAGTTTACTGTTTATGGATAAAGTGGTTGCAAGTGGGAAAAGTAGTTAAAAGTGGGTTACCCCTAAAAGAGGGAAGTTGGGTAAAACAATTAGAAGATAACTTCTAGAGGAAGCACTTGGAAAAGTATAAATAAGAGAGAAATGGACTCCTATTAGGATTAACCTACCTATTGAACATCATTGAATATCTATTTTGTGAAAGGTTATTTGCATGTATACATTGACAAATCCGAGGAAGCGTAGGTATGAAGTTATGAAGGAAAGTCGAGGGTAAAGTCTTGGAGTTGCAACAAACTCAAGTAATCCTGATCTCTAAGACATACACGAGTTGCAGGTCAGAAGGGCGCAGATGTATGTGGGACATAGTGGCGTAAAGCATGAATACCTGTTGGATGTAGAAGAGAAAAGTGCAGATATGTAGAAGGGTTTGTGAAATCTTGAGAAGTGATGCTTGGTCTAGGTAGCTACCACTGAGGTTGATATGTTGGTCCAATATCTAAGGCACCAGGTCAGTTACAATGTGCAAAGGTAAGACTATATTCTTATGAGGTTATATCTTAGTGATATTGTGGAACATGTTTGAGGCATGACTTTGTAAGGTTTGGCATATGTTCTCTTGGAGGTATGGTATCTGTTGTAGTAAATGTTTTGAGGAAGACCTGTTGAAGAACATTGTTGGTGCATGTATGAGTGTTATTGGTATATCTTATAGCACATTGTGAGAGGTCTTTGTTGGTGATCTTGGTATATGGTTAATACATGCTTGATGCTATATAACAATGAAACTCTGGCACATGGTTTGATGTAAGGGTTTATGGTTTTTAGTTTATGGATGGTATGATGTATTGCTAGAGGCTCTTTGTTGGTTAGCTTGGAGTATGTTCTTGTGCATGGTTGATGCACTTGTTGTGGTTGGTACTTGGTTGTGATTGGTACATGCTTGGTAGAGGCATGTGTTGGTGATGGTTGTGAGTTGTTATGAGCAGTTTTGGTTGATGCACATCCTCGTGATATTGTGCATATGGTTAAGAGTTGTTTTGGTGATATGTCTTGGTAATTGGAGGTTATTTGATATAGGTTGTTACAGGTTTCTGGTACAGGTTGACATGACAGGTTTTACAGTGGCAGTTTGACAGAAACTGAGCCAATGACAATGATACTTGGTGAGTTTGAGGTAGTCTGTGAGTTGCAATGAAGATAGGCGCGGACATCCTCGAGTTACAGTTAGGAAGGGTGCAAATACCTGTGTGTTGCAGCATAGACAGGTCACAAATCTGTAAAAAATATTTGAATAATGTTGGTACAATTGGATAGATTTTTTTTTGTCTATAAGATGGGTCTTGTACTTAGTTGGTGTTGAGATCTGCAAGCTGAGTCTTGTATTTGAGAGTTGGAACTCTCTTGGAGTTGGTGCTCCTTTTCAATTGGTGTTGATAAACTCCCAGAGATTGTAGTCTTCATGTAAATACAAAAGCTTACACATATATTTGGTGTCCATTGTGTTCATTATGATGATGGTGCATAATTCTCTATTATTGACGAATGTTGTTGATATATGTTTACATGCAATTAGCTAATAGTGAATGTATAATAAGTTTTGAATTGGTTACTAACTAAAGCAAGAAAAAGTTTTAAAAGATCCACAAACTGATTCACCCCCCTTTCAGTGTGGTCGGTGTGTCAAACAATGTATTGATTTCCCGATAAACCACTTATGCATTGGCATTAAATCATATCTTTCCATATTTATTAGTCTTATGATCAACATGATATTTATCCACCCATTATCCATTTCATCCATGTCATTAACACATATTTCAAAGAGAAATGATGAATTCCATTAAAATCAAATATGATTTTTCAATTATCATAATCGGTTAGGCCACTTGTGGATCTGTATATAATTATAATTTAACAATGTATTATTATATCTAACATCGTTTCAAATAAACATAAATAAATTTTAAAATTATCCAAATGGTATCTATCAATATATTCATAGAGATTACGCTCATTGATCAATATGATAAAAACAACATCATTTTTTTATCTCATATCAATTAATTGGTTTATAATATAGCAAAACAATCAAAATGGCCTAATATGACTACAAATTTTCAAGCTTAATTTGTATTAAACTATATTCATGCTAGGTGTGAGATAAAACTTTTCCTTTTAAAAATACCAAAATAAATAAATTAATATAAAATAAATAAAAACAACACACTAATTACATAGTATTCATTTTAATTGAAGCATTTTAATTGAAGTGAGGAATAAAACTATAATATATGGAATGCTTACAATTAGAATTTACTTTTTTCTTTCCAACCTTCTATGTAGGATAAGGTATATATATCTTACCCTTTTTCATTTGAACTTGTGATTTTTTTTTTTTAGGAAAAAACACATATTCTTAATTATTAGATCCACTTTGTATATTTATATATACATATAAATAATCTTTTAAAAAAATACCAAATAAAAAAAAAATCATTAAATTAAGAATCTACACTTACATATTGCTGTTAAACTTTGTTAAGCTCATTTATATTGATAAAAAATTCATTACATTTCCCATATCATACACTTCTGTCTCTACAACACTTACTGAACTTCTCTCAAGGTTCCATAAGATCTATCATCTTATCTTCCCTTCTATAGATTACCATGCTCTAACATTTACTCAACTTCTCTCAAGGTTCCATAAGATCTAGCATCTTCCCTTTTATAAATTACCATGCTCTCAGTGACAAGAGGTACAAGGAAATTGAACATCCTTTTACACACATGAAAAATGAACACAGTGATCTGAAACATCTTAACTGTGATCCACATAGACATATGGAAAATGAACACAGTGATGTTAATGATCATAATTATGATCCACTTTCCCATGTGAAAAAAGAACACAGTGATCTTAATTATGTTCAACATCCCAAACAATAGAGGATGGGCAGCTATATAAGACACAGCCTCTCTCAACTCCCCCATTAACTCGTCCATCTTCACATATAAAAACATGAAAATAACAGAAAACAGACCGAGCAAAGTCGCTGACACTCTCATTTTAAAAGTGAACAAAATGATCACAAGCGTCGTCGTTATCCCAACGCTCAGAGGATGGGCTGCTATGAAGGACAGATCTTGTATCAACTCTCTCAGCTCTCTCACCTGTGCTTTTGTCAGCTGTGTCACTTTTATGAAGATGACAACAACAATAAACATTGAAAATAGACACAACAAAGCTACTGAATTTCTTGTCATCTCAATCTCTCTGGTCTGGTCTGGTCTGGTCTTTGGCACCTGTACAAAAATGGAGACTGAAGCTACCGAATTTTGTCAATAATGGATGAGCGAACAGAGGTCGAGAGCAGAAGCTGGATTGGATGGGATGCTAAATTACCCGCGCCGCGCCGCTGTAAGGAAGGATAGATACTTATGGATAAAGGAAGGCCATGAGTCACTGCCCAACGCTGTGAGAATGAATCCGTTCTCAGCCCTGAAGGCATGACTGAGGCTTTGTTTTAACCAGAGAATAACGTAATATATTTCAAAGGAATAACTTGGATAGTAAAACAGCAAAAGGAAGATGAAGAATGAAAATGGAATGGAAAGAAGGTATTCCAAGTGTGTGTTAGAAACAATTCAATTCACTTTATTGACTTTTTTTGGAAAAAAATTTGTTTGTTGTTTTGCTTCGAATATTGGAAGATCTCAATGGAGGATAACTTAATAAGTGTGTTAGAAACAATTCAATTCATTTAATTTAATTTAATGATTTTTTTTATTTATTTTAAATTTTAAATGTTTTTTTAGTTAGAATTTTGGAATATTTAAATGGAGGATAACTTAATGATCAACATAATGGTGTATTTAACGTATATATGAATAAGTGTGTTAGAAGCCATTCAATTCATTTAATTTAATTTAATTTATTGAATTTTTCTAATTATTTTAATTTTTGTATGTTTTTTAGTTAGATATTTGAATATTTAAATGGAGGATAACTTAATGATCAACCATAATGGTGACATTTTTTTAAAGTATTTAATGTATATATGAGTATATAATAATAATAGTAGATACAAATTGCTTTAAGGGGTTGTTAAAAGGGTTGAAGTGATGAAGGGGGATGGGGTGTTGCTCTGAGCAAACCTTAGCCGTAGTGGGTATCGGGATCTTTTTCCCTTGCAGTTTTCTCTTTCTATGGTAACAATAGTTAGGAAGCTACATTTGGGTGTTAGGTGGTTGAAGTTTTGGAGTGTAGTTAAAGTCGACGTGATGGACTCTGTGGGGGAGGGATTTGATGGTTACTCAGACCTTGTAGACTTCAAAGTGGATCCGTCGGATGGGCAGTTGATCTAGAGCCTGCCAACTAGTCACTCTCCCGCTCCTATTATGGATCCCTTGTCTCATGTTGTTGGCAATTCGAGTGTTGTTCCTTATTTTTCAAACTAGCCACAATCTCGGGGTTTGGCTTGTAGGGCCGCTCTTCCTCATCCAGCCCCTCCCGCGTCCTCCCTGCAATCCCTTCCACACTTCTTGTCTTGAGAAAGTGCATCCTCAAGAGTTCAGGGTTCGAAATCTGGTGCATGGTGGAAGGATTCGGGTCTCTCAGATACGACTCCCTTTGATGGTATTTTTCCAAACACCCCACTTTTTGCATACCTGCATCAAGCCCTTGCTCAGCAAGAAGGAAAGGGACACAATCTTGTCAACCTTCATTTCAGTTACTCCCCCTTCCAGTTAGCTTCCTTCTCCCCTCACGAGTTCTTTCCTACCTCTCCAGAAGCTGGTAAGTCTTTTTCTTTGGATCCAATTTTTTTTTTTACAAAATCCCCCTCTTGCTCAGTCCAGGGGATGGATGAGGGGGGTATTTTTGGGGTTTCATCTACTCCATCAAGGAGTGAGGAAGGGTCCTTCAGGAATAAGCGTCTGAATATTTTAGGAGAGAATCTAGCTGCTAAAAAAAAAAATTCCAGGTTGGTGTTAAATTGTTCCTCATTTGCATAAGTTTTCCCTGGGCAACAATGTTATCCTTCCAGAGGTTTCGGATCTAGCCAAAAGGGTTTTGGTGGAAAAAGAAAATGGTCGGCATTTGGGTTCCACTCAGCTAAGGGATTGGTTCCAAAATAATTGGTCGACCACTCTTAACTAGTTACCCTTGGTCCATATCCTTTCCAAGGGTTGGTTCATGTTCAATTTTTAGACTACGAAGGATGTGGACAAGGTCCTGAGATCTCCTTGGTGCATAGATTCGACACCTCTACTTATGAAGAAATGGTCACCTTTCTTCGACGCAAGTTGTGAGTGCATCGATGAAATTTCTGTTGCTGGGGCTACCATCATACTGCTAGACGGTGAAATGCTTTGGAAAAATGGGGAATACCTTTGGCACATATTTGGATGCTGACATGTATTTTATCTCCATTGGGAGGATTTCAATGGCAAGGATCATGGTCTCTTTTAATATCAAAAAAGGGCTCTCTGAAGACCTAGAACTGTCTTGGGGAAATAAGGTCTTTATGAAAAATATTGATTATGAACCTTCAAGTGCCATCGATGCCACAAACATGGTCATCAAACCTCAGAGTGTTCATTACCAATGAGTCCCAGAAGGATCTCCTCCCAGGTGAAAAATTAAGGAAAATAGGATCCTAGACCCAGGGGGATGTTTCTTGTAACGACCCCTCAAAGAAAGGTAGATCGGCTTTGGTTTCTCATGATACTTCTCCCCTACGTGGTAGGGAGGATCAAAGGTGCTAGGATGGGGATGCTTCCACCACCTCAGGCTCGGGATCAATATACACTCAATCCACCACAAAGACATAATCGACCTCTGAATGGCTACTTCAGCAGGGTATCGAAGCTCATCTGGGTATGCCTCCCAGGCCCTTCTCTTCCACTTAAAATTTTTAATTTCAGTATTTTTCTTTCACGAGAAAAAAATTGTTTGGCCCTCTGAAGAAAATCTGTTTCTCCCCATAATCTAATCACTCTTACTCCCCCTCTTCATTAGAGCCCCCTTTGTCCCAACTCTCACTGGCCCCTTTCCCGACCCATCCCTCTTTTTTTCTACCTAGCCACTCACAGGACTCCTCAAGCATTTCTGATGAGTAGACAGTTCGATACCAATTGAGAAACTGACCTATTTAGACCCCCAGAGAGTTACCTCAAAAATTGGATGGCTTGGGTATAAACCCTTCACCTAGAGGGTGACCACTGACATGGCATTGGGACCTAAACTTTCCATCACAGGGGCCCTTAGAGCATTGCCAACCCCTAGATGGGATTCAAAATGAAATTTCTCTTCTTAAAATGTAGGAGTTTGGCGAACCCCTCAAAGAAATACACCCTCCACATGCTAGTGGAGTCTACTCAGATGGATATCATCATGCTCCAGGAGAAACTAGGGGATGCAAACGTAGTGGTCCCTATGTTGGAAAAGATATTCATAGGTTGGAGGACCAGATCCATAGATTTGGAAAATTCATGGGGTTTTTCCTCTAGACTTAGAATGATAGTCAGAATGGAGGACCTTGGCATGGTGTTCATGATTCTAAATGTCTACGACCCCTCTCAAGATCGTCAAATTTTTTGGGACAAGCTCCTAGAAAAATATTTCACAAAGGAAATAAATCACATTCTGGGGGGGGGGAATTAAATTTTTCTTTGGTTCCTGCAGAATCATGGGGACATAGAGCCCAGGATGATTCCCCCCAAATTTTTTTTAAAAGAAAATTGGAAGCTTCCGACCTGCTAGAAATTGCCCCTATTAAACTGTGTCCAACTTGGAGAAATAAGAGGACGGGCAATGAGCATATTAATAAAAGGATAGATCATTTTTTAATATCCACCCATCTAGTGGAGGAACCTATCTGCCTCAGACAATGGGTGGGTACTTGCAGAGAATCGAACCACTATCCCATTTTCCTGGAGGTTGCATGAAACAAAAGAAAACCAACAATCCCTTTCATGTTTAATTCAGCGTGGTTGAAGGATGAGGATTTAATCAATATAGTAAAAGAGTTGTGGATCCCTCTAAACCAAGATGAAAGGGTAGCTGTCCAGTTCAAAAAAAATCTAAAAACCCTCAAGCATTCAACAATTGAATGGGAAAGAAAGAAAAATCAATTGATGGAGTAAGAACTCATTAGCACAGAGACTGAACTACACTCAATCTATGATTCTGAAAAAGGATGTTTTTCATCTCCAGAAGAAAAAGACTCCTTACTGATGCTAGAAAAAAAGAGAAAAAAACTCCTTCAAGCAAGAGAAGAGGAATGGAGACTAAAAAGCAGGGCCCTTTTTCTACACAGTGGGGATGAGAATACAATTTTTTTCCAAGTGATCTGATTGGATATTGGTGGCCACCCACCTATTCCAACTGATCCTCTTGACAGTTTTTAGCTCAACACATTCTTTTGTAATTATTTGTAATTGTGGGTTCTCACTTCGGGGTTGTTCGAATCTCTACACAGCTTCTAGGTGGAGATTGTTTCTCACCCACCTAATCCAATTGGCTTATTTTGGAAGTTTTCATGTCAATGCATCTTTATGTACTCCTAGGTCCATTTTGGGGCCCTAAACAATGTTTTCTTGGATTTCCATAGTCAAACTATAGATAGATTTAGAGTTTGATGGCATAATGTGTATTTCTCAAAAATACCATTCCAATGGGCTATCACGCACCTAAAATGGAGTTCGTATGCAAACATTATGACCCCGAGAAGTTTAGGTACCAACTTACCCATCGGGGCCCACATAAATTTTGGTGTTTCATCTACTAGGGTTAGGTTTTTAGATGTATGTGGTTTTGGAATTCATCAGTAATGTTAAAAATGCCTTTGGAGCCTCATTGTAATAATTCTTCTCAGACGGATGCACGTAGCAGCCACATATCTTCTCAGAGATGGCTACCACCATTTGAGCAAGTTGTTTTCAGTTATGTAGTTTTATAGTTTCACCGTATTTTATTTATTCAATAGAAGTTATTGTTCATTGGATATCTCTTGTTGTTCTCTGTATCTCTATATTATTGATTAAATCTATTATTCCTTTCATTCCACTCATACATTCAGATCAGTGGTATCAAAGGGAGGCTTCTCTTCATTTATTTTTCTTCATGCATGTCCCCGACAAGATCTAGGTACAATAAATTGGGACTCAAACCAATCGAGCCTTTGCAAGATCAACCACGCTAATCTCGAAAACAAGCCATGTGGGACAAGAAGAACAATTATGATGGAGCAAAAGAGCCTTTTAAAATGTTGCTTGAGGAAGCCCGTTCACGAGAAAGGAACGAAATGATGGAAAAATTTCCACAGATACTTTGGCGACTACCCACATGAGATGCATCTTCATCAAGTGGCCATGAAACCGCCTTTAAGGTAAAAGTAAATTTTGATATTCCATTATTTGAAGGACTGATAGATGTAGATGTTGTAGATAAATGGTTGAATCTGCTCGAAGGGTATTTTTCAATCCACAATTTTTCCGACAGGGAAAAGATTACTTTTTCACTCCTCAAGTCCATCCCCCATGTTAAGAACCGGTGGGATACTTACTCTGATCAAAGGGCCATAGAGGAATATGCAACACTTGCGGTCGCCCCCACATGGGATTCCTTCATAGATTCCATTAAAAAACAATACTACCCTGTTGGAAGCTACGAGGACCGGTACACAAGATGGACCATGCTACGTCGGTAAAGGAACCAGACAGTACTAGATTCCACCAATATTTTCCATACCCTACAAACCAAATTGGGTATCAAAGATTCTAAACGACATATGGTACTCAAATTATGTGTCTGTATGCATAGATACAATCAAACATAAATGGATTTCCTAGACATTGAATCATTAGGTGTGACTTATAGATATGTTGTCAAGATTGAGAAAAAATTTAAGCAGAAGAGGTGAGATTTTGGATTGGCAAACTCCTCACAACCGAAGCAGGGAAAATGCATCTCCAACCCACAAAACAAGGGATAGAGAAAATATGGTCACTCTCAGGAAAACCATTCCAAGATGCAACCCAAGAAGGGTAATGAGAATTCAAAGAAGGAAATAGGAAAATGGTGTGAATACCATAAAAGCCCTTGGAACAACATTGAAGAATGTTTCTCCAAGCAGTCACTGGTGGCTGAGATAAAATATTTTGAGTTAGAGGTAGATTCTAAATATGAATCATACATAAAGTGGGAAGTGGATCATCGATGCCAAACCGAGTGCAATTGTTGCTACCACCAAATTCCAACCAAGAGAAGTAGAAGAACCGGAGGAAGGGGAATGCCTCTTGCACTCATAGATGTGGGTAAAGGGGACTTAGCTGCATTTCATTGTTGATAGCGGAAGTCAAAAGAACCTGATTTCAGCAGAGGTAATCAAGAAGTTGGACCTATTGATAACACTGAACCCGTAACCTTACACCATCAGGTGGCTTCTCCAAGGACGAGATATTTGTGTCAACCAACAATGTCGTCTTCCCTACAACCTCAAGCCCTTAAAAGACGAGGTATTTTATGATATCTCTCCCTAGTGTTATTATTATTTTGGGTATACAATTGTACAGGATACTAGAGGTAGCATCTCCTACCATTATTTATTTAATTTCTACTAAGCAATGTAGTAAGGTCAGTTCACAGACCGGGAAGTTCATGTTCTTTGTGATCCATGCTTGCAGTGAGGAGAAGGTCACCACCACATCTGTGACCTCTACACAAAGCCTCTCTTTGTAGTAGAAGCAAGTGGACGGGATCGTGGAAGAGTACAAAGACATCTTCTCCTCACACACCGGGGTACTGATGCACTGCCAAGTCAAGCATCCAATTGATCTAACCCCTGGTGCACCGCTACCTAATGGACCATACTATTATTGCTCACTGATGGAAAATGAAAAAATCAAGCACTAGATCCAAGAGTTGCTTCAAAATGGGCACATACAACCCAACTCCTCCCCTTGTGGAAGCCCGATTGTGCTGGTATGGAAGAAATACGAGACTTGGCAGCTTTGCATTGATTACAGAGCATTAAACAAAATCACAGTTAGGAACTGGTACCCAATACCCCAAATTGATGACATTATTGACTAACTCAAGGGGGGAAATTTCTTCAACAATATTGACCTAAAGTCTAGATACCACTAGTTTCCCATTGAACCAACTAATGCATGGAAGACAAATTTCAAATCTAAATAAGGTCTCTTCGAATGGATGGTCATGCCCTTTGGCTTAACAAATGCACCAACAAATTTGATAAGATTCATGGATGATGTATTGTGACCCTTCACCAACTCTTTTGTGGTGGTATATTTGGATGACATCAGCATCTTCAAAATAACTTGGGAGGATCGCATGTAGCATATTCAATGGGTTTTGGGCACCCTGTGGTTAGCAAAAGATATATGCCAACTTGGAAAAGTGATTCTTTGGCATGAACAGGGTCCAATACTTCAGATACATTGTTGATGAGCATGGGGTACATGTGGATCCAGCTAAGATCCAAGTAATTTGTGACTGACTAGAACAAACCACACTAACCGAGGTTCAGAGCTTCTTGGGACTTGCCAACTTCTACCGAACATTCATGTTGGGATTCTCTCATATTGCATGGGCCCTCATCCAAGTAACCAATGATGGTGGAAAGGAAACGTTCACATGGGGGAAGGCACAACAACAAGCATTTGATGATTTGAAGCATCGCTTGTGCTCAACTCCTGTACTCTCCTTACCTGATTTGCAACAATCGTTTGAGATTGATATTGATGCCTTCAACTATGTTGTAGGCACAGTTCTCACTCAACATGGTCATCTAGTAGCATAACATAGTGAGACACTCTCAGATATTGTCCTGGAATACCCCACCTATGACAAACAAATGTATTTCATTGTGCAAGCCTATTTTCAATGGAAACATTACAATATGGGAAAGAAGACAATCATCCACACTGATCACAAGCCTCTACAGTTCATACATACATAAGGGAAGTTGCAGAACAACAGCCATCAAAAGTGGTCCACATACTTAGAATAGTTCCATATCAATATCACGTATAAAACAGGGATCACAAATTGTGTCCCTGACTGCCTCAGTCGCCCT
>JASDQU010281116.1:0-14707 GCA_032191745.1 Picea mariana
TGGTTATCTCTTTCTTTTATTTGCTACATACACACATATAAACACATCTAAAAGGTAGATCAACAAAGTGTTTGACGAAATACCTCACTCAGAAAAAGTTTTGAAAAGACACCAAAACAGTGATGATCCTTGCATAATGGCTTGGGATCATTACACAGGCACTTTTTTGGATCGCGGGTTCGCGACCTAACAAGCTAAAAATAAAGTCTCTATTGTTTCGTGTCCTACAAATAGCACCCAGAATTCTGCGATATACAAATTGATAGGAGGACCTATAGGCTTCTTGGCTTAACATTGCATTTTTATTGTTCTAGAACATATGTGGATCCCTCATTCCATACTTGGACACTTTTTGGATCGTGGGTTTGTGGCCTAGCAGGTGAAAATTGAGTATCTATTGTTCCGTGTCCTACAAATAGCACCTAGACTTCCGTGATATACAAATTGACGGGTGGAATTTTGGACATGAATATTTATATAAAGTATGGACATGATATTTTACAGAGCATGTGGAGATCCCTGATTCCATACTTAGGCACTTTTTGGATCACAGGTTTGCGGCCTGGCGGTCTGAAAATAGACTCTCTATTGTTTTGTTTCCTACAAATAGAATTCACACTTCTATGATATACAAATTGATAGGAGGACCTATGGGTTGCTTGGTTGAACATTGCATTTTTATTGTTCTAGAACATATGCGGATCCCTTATTCCATACTTGGGCACTTTTTGGATCACAGGTTTGTGGCCTGGTGGGCTAAAAATTGAGTATCTATTGTTTTGTGTCCTACAAATAGCATGTAGACTTCCGAGATATACAAATTGATAGGCGGACTTGTGGACATGAATCTCTATATAAAGTATGGGCATGAGATTTTACAGAGCATATGTGGATCCCTCATTCCATACTTACACACTTTTTGGATGGTGGGTTCGCGGCCTGGCGGGCTGAAAATAGAGTCTCTATTGTTTTATGTCCTACAAATACCACCTAGAATTCTGCGATATAAAAATTAACAGGAGGACTTGTGGGCTGCTTTGCTGAATATTGCATTTTTATTGTTCCGTGGTGATCACATATTAATTCCATATTTAGCAAAAAAAATTATCGAAGGCTCTCGAGCTGGCTGGCTGAACATTGCACTTTCATTGTTCCGTGTCCTCCAAATAGAACTCGGACGTCCGTGATATGCACATTCACAGATGGAATCGAGGGCTAGTGGGTTCAAATTTGCCATTGTTTAGGGATGGAAATCCCTATCGACTATCCAACATATAAAAAAACATTACTTTCAATAATAAATTATTAATATTACATATTGATATTGCATAATTTAAGCAGAGGACAAAGTTTGTCCATTTTGGTGGACCGACTGATATAAATTTTTTTGGACAAACGAGCAATACATAGTAAATATGTACTTTTATAAAGTATGGACATGAGATTTTATACAGCATATGCGCATTTCTTATTCCATACTTAGGCACTTTTTGGATCGCGGGTTCAAAGACTAGAGAACTAAAAATTGAGGTTTTATTGTTTCATGCGCTACAAATAGTAGCCAGACTTCCATGGTATACAAATTGACAGGGAGACTCAGGATGGTTGGCTGAACATTGCACTTTTATTGTCCCATAGCGATCACCTATGAATTCCATATTTAACCATTTTTTTATCGGGGGCTCTGGGCCTAGCAGGATGAAAATTGGTCCTCTATTGTTCTTCATTGTGCAAATACCACTCACAATTCCACGATATACAAATTGAGAAGAGGACCTACAAGATGGCTGGCTCAACATTGCAGTTTCATTGTTCTGTGTCTTCCAAATAGCACTCGAAGTTTCACGATATAAATATTGACAGATGGACTTAAGGGTTGGTGGGTTCAAGTTTTCCATTGTTTACAGATGTTAATCCCTATCAACTATCTAACGTATCTAAAAACATTATTTTCAATAATAAATTATTAATATTAAATTTTGATATTGCAGAATTTAATTAGATGAGAAAGTTTGAACATTCTGGTCAGCCGACTGATATAAAAGTTTTCCGAAAAACGACGAATACATAGTAAACATGTACTTTTAGAAAGTATGGAAGACATTTTATAGAGCATATGTGGATCCCTTGTTCCATACTTGGGCACTTTTTGGATCACGGGGTCTCGACCCGGCGGGCCGAAATTTGAGCTTCTTTTGTTCCGTGTTCTGCAAATATCACTCAAACTTTTGTGATATACAAATTGACAGGCGGACCTGCGGACTCCAAGTCTAGCGGGCTCAAGATTGAAATTGTTTAGAGATGCTCATCCTATATAAACTTTATTTAAAAAAATTATTTTCAAATACTAAATTATTAATACTAACTATTGATATTGTACAAGTGAATTATATTAAATTATTAAAGGATGTTAAATCACTTATTTTTAAAAAAATGAAGCAAACAAAAGAATTTTTTTTTTAAATTCTATCACCGCAAGCATAACAAGGACCAATTTAAATTTTAAGGCCCTCTTGTTCATATGATAGCACAATTTCACTCCGCACAACATATATTCATTGATTTCAAATTATTCCAGGATACTAATTTTGCCAAGTTCATCGAATAAGAAAAATTGCCAAAACAACGACCAATTTCAATTTTAAGAGCCTCTTGTTGCTATGATAGGACATTTGCACTTCACACACTATATATTTGTTGATTTCAAATTATTTCAGAACAATAATTTGACCAAGTTAATCGATCAAGGAAACCTGCTAAAGCAAGCCACATAATACATTTGCGTCACAGCACCATAGAAATTATCAAGCAGATCTGCGGGCCAGCTGGCTAAAAAATTCAATTATATTGTTCTGTGTCCTCCAAAGAACACTTGGAGTTCCATGATATACAAATTGACAGAAAAACCAGATAGCTAAGAACAAACCATACTTTAAACAGGCTGCAAGCAAGTTCCCAGAAGGTTCCATAGAGCAGAACCCATCAGCCTTTGCACCAAACAATTTGATATACAAATAAAATATGTCTTCGCATTCATTTTCTCTTGCATCTAGTATATGTTCCCAGTAGAAAATAACCGGGAACATGCAATAAATAGGGATTACAAAGATATGGGCCAATTCCAACAAGCATTCATCTAGATGTTGAACAAATGTTACAGAGACAAATGAGGTATTTTCGTTTCCTTCCGAAGTTTGATATATATATATATCCCCCTTCTTCAATTGATATGCAAAATTGCATTGTCCTCATTCAAGGTGAATTTGTTGTGTATGAGAAGCTTCCACAACATGTAGATAATGCTTGCCTTTTTTTGTAGATACGTTTCATACGACAACTCAACCAACTGAGGAAACACATTTTGTAATAGAGGTTTCGTAACTATACAATGCACGATTGTGTTGCCCATGGTTCGGATAACAGTATTCACGCAATGTCCATATATATATGGACATTTTTCACTACATTGCAAACAATCAATGGTATCATCACTTATCAAAGCGGAGGTAGAAGCAACAGAGTTGCATCTTTCACATATAGGCTCAAAGGGGGTCGAGTACACATTGGTTGCAACTAAAAGACCCTCAACCTAGGAACGCGAGAAAAAGGATTAATACATTGAACAAAATAATACACAACTGCACCCCCCCTTCCCTTTTAAAAAAAAAATTAAATAAACGGGGGTAGAAATTTGTTGAAGGCTATTTTTATAAGCAAAGTGAGAATGCTTTTGTGGATGTATATGCACAACAGTTGTAGAGCTAGCTAGTTTCTTCAGATCCTTTACTATATCTTCTCGCAACTCTGTTACAAACGTTGCATGGGTTGTCCGAAAGATCCTTTCTGTAGCATCCCTCTTCTTTGTAATATTTTTGAACATCATAAGTGGAATCTTCCCTCTATGCAATTGTTATTCCATTGATGAAAACAAATTTGAATATGTATCGAACAATTGCAGTTGCAACATGGAACAGTGCAATATTTGTGTAACTTATCCGACATACATGCACATGCAAAATTAAAGGACAAAATTGAATATGAAAAGCGGTAACATTGCCTTGTCATTGTCGGACTCTCTATCCTTTATATGAAAAATGTGTTGCGAGCCAAATTTTCTCACCAGTGTGAAAACAGAACCAAACGTTCTGATTGGGTAAATATCAGTGCTCTGTGCAAGCTGACTGATAGTCAAGTTCAGGACGAAATGATATTCTGAACAAACAGTAGAATTTTTTTCCACAATGCTTGTTTCATTGAGAGAAATAATTCGATCGCAATCACCATGGTCATATATTGTTTTGGACAATATATTAAAATGTGTAATGGATATCCCATTACGCAGCAATATATTTTCTGCATGTTTTTGGACAAGTTGTGGAGGAACAGTGAGTGTCATTGTCATCATGGTGTCCTTGTCTTTCATGTCAGCACGCATAATGGGTCTACTTTTATTTTCCTTATCCAAGTAGGTGTTATAGACAACCATTATGTCCCTGACAAACACTTGTCCATTTTGGCGGTTGTTCAAGCCCTCTATTGACAGTTTTTTGGATGTCACAACTCTAGACCTGATAACATATTTTTGAACAGGAAAACTAAAGTGAATGGTAGTGTGCTACAAGTATATGCATATTTTTTATGAACTATGGAGCCATAGTTTCGCAACCACACCTCTTAGTCTGCAGAACATGTAGCACATTCAGCGTCTCACTTTTACTTGTTGATACTTCTTCTAAGCTGTAAACCATGTATTGCAGATGACATCAACATATTCTCCATGCCATATATGAATATATATCCCAGCAAATTTTTTTAGCAAACATAGTAAGAGAAGAGCGTATGCATATTTACCTTTGGCCTTGTTGGTCTGTCGATGTCTGAGATGACTGGATGCTCATGCCTATGTCACTAGTCCAACTTTTCCTGATGCAAGCATGTGTAGATGAACATCAGGAATAAACAAGAATATGAATTGTATATTGTCCATTGGAAGGACCAAATAACCATAAAATTGTATGCATCTGAATTCTTTAACTAGAGAAATGTTTAACAATAAATAAGGCGCGAGCACGGGGCACCATGGCCAATCTATATATCATGGACCTCCAGAAGCCAGGGGAGAAATCTTCAAGCTGCTAGCCTGGCACCCGTAATCGAGAAGTGGGTAACTATGGAAGAAGGTAGAAGCACAACCACATATGTGAATCCATTAGTCCACCAACCAACGCACGAAGGAATTTTTGGAAAGCACACTAGCCAGATGAATTAGAAAACAAAAGGGATAATAGAAAATGGAAAAAGTAGAAATAGGGAGCACAGAAAGGCCCACTACTGCAAAGTCATCATTTTCAAGTCTAATATTATATGCCCCCACTCGGTTTGTATATTTAATTTACTAGCACACTTGGTATACCTTTTATAATATTGGACCACAGAACCTTTTGTTGTTGCACAGAACAATTCATCTCCTTGTCCAAGCAACCTGCTTTTTCCAAGGAAGCAACATCGAACATGCAATGGACACAAAGGTAAGTTAGTATGAAGACAGACATCTAAAATAAAGAAAAACAACTCTATTTACCTGCCAAAGAGTCCTTCGTCCTGTTGATCCATCCTATTTGTTTAAATGAAGCAATGCAGCGCAAATAAAACGGACATGAACCAGCTTAGTATGCAGGAAGGAACGCATGTAAGCAAGATAACTTACCATGTAGGAAGGCACAGAACTAGTTCAACACATATATAGACCATAAATGAAATACAAAACAACACAATATGAAACAATAGTACAAGCATGCACCTTTCTGTATCCTCTTCAACCGATGCATTCAAGACTCTATCGTTTTCTCCAGCTACTCTATTTGTTTGAATGTGGGAATGCACAAAATTCAATGAACATCAGTGGAAGCTAGTATTCACCGGAGAACATGGAATATGTACACACAAAAAAATTGAATGAACGGATAGTCTAGAAGGCAGAAACATGAACCTTTGTGCTTCTCTATCCATGGATGTAAATGTGCAGATTTTTTTTCCTTGGCCAAAATATATTACAAGGCACAAAATATCATGCAATTGCATAGCTGCAACTAAACGATTTTTGGTTTTCCCTGGCAATTTATCCATATATGCCCTTCGACTGTGTTCTTTATTCTCTACATAGACTGTTGTTCCCACGATAAAAGTTCTCATTTTTCTATGGAAAACCACCCAGACATGCTTCCAGACATCAAAATATAATCTTGCAGAATCTTTGTTGCACATATCATATCTCAAGCACAACACAAATTCTATCGTACGCACACCAGTCTATGTAGAGGAGAATGAACATATAATGTCATATCCGCATATATGACGATACATGTTTTATAAATGTAGCCTGCACACATATGATTTACTCCAACAAAAAAATGACGGATATTGTAACTTCACATGTAATCCTCCAACAATTTTGCATGCAACTATTTTCTTTCATGGAAGGATTGGAGCACCAGCAAAATCTCACAGAATAACAGATATCGGCCTTGGAAAACATGGAAAATAACACAACTACATGTCGACTCATGGGTGCAGGGGATGAACATTGCAAAGCTCTTCAAAAAAACAATAATAATAAAAAATAAAAGAAAAAATAAAAGCTCCAACCACCGTCGTTGCACCCCAACCCTACAAGGCCAAATCAAACAAAAGAAAACATCAAGGACCAAAGAAGCCAAAAAGAACGAACAGGCCGAACTACACCCCTAGGGCCCCAAAGCACAAACCCCAACCAAACGAACAGAACTAGCAACCCACAAACCAACGGACTAGCAAGAACCAGCGATCCAGTGAAGAACATATGTATCTCCAACGATTACAAAACTACAGCCCAAGCATAGAAGGAACCAGAAACATACAAGGAACATGCGACTACAAATAAGCAAACATTCTCACTTACAAATTGCAAACACTGAGCAAAAAACAAGAAATACAAAATGAAACTATGGAATCGAAACTTACTTTGAAACGATGAAATTCCGAGAAAAACAACAACAAGCAACAACCGACAAACCAACGAAGAAGAACCACTCACTGAACCAATAAACAATGTATGTAGCTTCAATAATTATGAGGATGAAACATACAATGGCAGCAACCGACAAACCAATGAAGAAGAAGCACTCACCGAACCAACAAACAATGTATGTAGCTTCAATGGAAGAACAAGGATGAAACATACATTGTTTTTCGAACTGGCAATGGGCAAACAAGACTTTGCAAATTCATTGTAACTTTATACAAAATTTCGATGAAAAATGTACTCTGAGAAGCGTATTTCCATAAACATTTAAGACTGCCAGGCTGTCTAAGGACCTCGTGGTATGAAAACATTTAAGCTATCATGAGTTTTGGAGGACGTCGCGTCATGTAAACATTTACGCTATCAGGCCTATTGATGCATCTCGGAATAAGTTTCAATACATTTCAACAAATATACATCCGCCAAAGGCGCCATAAACTTTGGAATTCTCAATCACTACAAAGCTTGGATATCAAAACATTTCAACATGCTTAGTACATATGAAAACTTATGGATATATTTGCCTAGTAGAAAATGCTAATACAAACATTCCAACTAATGCTAGCATTAATCGACCTTCAAGCAATATAGAGGAAAAATATATGATTAAAAAATATTGTCTACAAGAAAAACTTTGGATATGTTGCCATATAGTACATTGGGAATAGCGAAGCTGGAAATAAGACCTCCAATCTCTTATCCAATCAGATCAGTACATATATGTTTCTTTTATTATATAAAAATATATGCTTTTAATTCCATAGCTCCAACAATAGGTATTGTGCAAATATTTTTGATCAAAGGACAAACTAATATGTAGTCAACGCATTATCGATCACTATAGTCCCTCTATGCCTATGGCAAGGAATAAAAACATTATTTACATATGTGTCCTAGGCATGTTGGTAAAGTCATTTTATTTATGAATTTTTTTTTTTTATCTTTTGACAATTTCTCTTTTATACTACGGTGACTCTTGTAAATCCATCCAAAGGTTGCACCACGTACTCTATTTTTAGATTTTCCCAACCCATACTCTATTTCTATCAACTCCTAAGAAGACGTAACAAACTAGTGAATGTTGTGGATTGTTAACATATAAAATCCTGGGTTTTTGCTAGGAATGGTGTGGATTGATAGCATATAAAATTTTAGCTCTTTATTGGTTAATGAAAGGATTACATTATATCAATGTATTCCTTGTAGACTTTCTTCCAAGTAAAAGAACATTATTATTAAGAATATAGGCTTCAATATAAAAGTTAATTTGACTTTTACCATAAAGGAAAGTTAAGCACCTAACATCCAATTAAAGGCGACGATTGTAATTTTTATTAAAAAAAAAAAAAGGGGGTGTATTTAGCATAATATTTTAATGAAAAAATTAATATTAATATTTAAATTATAATATATATATTTGTTTAAATTATTAAAAGTTGAAAATATAATATGTTTTAATTTTTAAAATATTTCAAATTCTAATTTTACTTGAGCTCCAAAAGAGCATGGTATATTTAGAAATGTTACTTACGATGGGTTTATGATATTGATATTTTACTTAATTATGATTAAATGTTTTATTAAGAAGAAAAAATCAAATTTGATTGCAAGTTAATGTGGATTGTAAGTTGCTCTCAAACATGTGGTAATGTTCTTGAGAATGTTTAACTATGAAGTCGAAAAAAAAATGCAGAGAATTTTGTTCATTTTTTTGTCTCGATTGAGATTTGGTGCCACCATGCAAATAAATATGATTTAAACAATCATATTAGTGAGTAGTGTCACCATATATTTTGATTATTTATGAGCAACCAATATGGTCATTGTTTTTGTCTCTAGATGTGGTTTAGTGGTTGGGATTTGGCACTACCATGCAAATAACTATGACTTAAACAATCATATTAGTGAGTAGTATCACCATATATTTGGATTATTGATGAGCAACCAATATGGTCATGTATTTATCTGGGAAACCCATTAGAGCCTATATCTACTCTCTCCCACATTGGCACTAAACTCAAAGGATAGAGAACAACAAATAATGTATATATTCACATGTTATTGAAAACAATAACTAACTAAGAAAAATATCTACTAGGAAATCAAACACCTATAACTATGCCAAGGTAGTAAATAAAGAAAATCAAACAAGTAATAGAAGCTCTCCTAGAAAAAAAATGTATCCTAATTATCACTTACCCTGCCCTAACTAGCGAGATTCCTAAGACTGAGATGTCGAACTTGTGCTTGATGTAAAATAATGGAATACATTTACCAGCAGGAATTTGTCATGCCAAGGAATATGCATTAGGTTCCTCCCTCGACCAAAAATCAGGTGGCGAAGGAGAGACCTTTCGCATGTCAAAGAATCTAGAAGAATGGACTCAATTTGTTAGGATCCGATCATAACCCTTCTCCATGGGTCATTAGTTAGTAGGATATGTTTTTTATGTAATAAAGGTTGACGTTAGTTAATAAGTCCTAATAAATAAAGGAGAATAAGTCAATGTAACAAGACCTAATAGAATCTTCCACTTCTAGAAATGTCTTCCTTTAGAAGTTTCCTTATAAGGTAGAATTAGTGTAAATAAGAGTAGGAGGCATTGGATATTTTTTTCTTGGAGATTATTGTAATAGAGATTTTCTCTACTGGAGGTTGCCCCCTCAAAGAGGCAAGTGAACATTGCTATAATTAATAAAGATTCTCTTTCTGGTGTTATTCTGGTACTATTGTGATATTGTTATGGATATATCATTTTTGTTGTGCCATTGCTTGCTAAATATTTCTATTCTGCATACTATATTGTATCTGGAATAATGCAAGTGGTATCAGATCTCTTTCATGGGCAAGACTTGTGGGGTAATTTTTTTTCCAAGGTAGAGATGCATTCCAACGTCTTTAAGCTACAAAGATATGTCATTACGTGCATAAACCAACAGTCGAGGAGTAACACACACCGAGAATACAAGTGGTTCTTAAGTGCACATCTATTGTCCACCCTTGTAACCCTTTTTGGTACCCCTTTGAGTGGTAGCGCATCAGAAAACACCTATATATGGATCATCCTAGGCATCCCGAAGCCCTCCATAGATAAGTTGATCAGTCTCTTGACTACTATAGTGTAACTGAGAACAACACTCGGGAAGAGAATCTCTAGTACCTAGGTAGTCGGGTAGTATGGCTAAGGGTATGGTCTTCCCCCCTTAGTTGGTGCCCTGAGATATTGGGCCGAGTAATACTGTTGGACACTTCACATATATAAGAGAGTTATAGCACAGGGAAAACCCTTGACTGTAAACACCCTACAAACCCTAAACCTTCGAATGGAAACAACTAATCTATTACATTACAAATTAGCCCCTATCGCGTTTTTTCGCTGCAGAAACAATTCCTGCCAACCTTTTTTATTATTGATAATTTGGGAATTCCTCCATTGTAGAAGTATTCAGGGCGATCTAAAAGTATGGCACTCGTCAACACCCTTATTTGTAACCTATTCAATTGCATTCCTCTCTTCATTTTGATCACAGTGGTACCCTTCAATTTTAATCCTGTTTTTTTGCAGTCCCACCCCTTTCAGAGACACTCTTATTTGACACCTATCCCATTGGACTCCTCCGTTTGTCTTGATCACCATGATATGTCTCACATTTTGTGGCCTCAATTTCTATCCTGACACCTCATCCACCACCTAATTTTCTACCATGCCAACCACCAGAGCTCAGACCCAAGAAGACTAGGAGACTAGGTTGTCTAGCTTAGAAACGATATGGAATCCATCACCACTACCATACGAGTTGAAGTCAAAGAGTCCCTCCAATTAGAAGTCCATGTAGTCATCCATGAATCCATGCAACAATTAACAAGAGGTAAGCAGATAGAGCCCAATGCAAAGGACCCTCAACATTCTCATTATGAGAATGTTCATTCTTCCCACTCCCCTTAGGGTTCTCCACACTCTTGGAATAAGGTGCCCAAACTTGGCATGCGTAAATTTGATGTATCCAACCCAACAGGGTGGGTCTCTCAAATGGAACAATACTTCTCCCTCCATAATATTTTGTATGATGAGACCAAACTCAATGTAGGGATTTTTTACATGCATCAAGAACAATGGCAATGGTAGTTGGGGCATAAGAAATGTTATCCAGGAATACCCACTTGGAACATGTTCACTAAAGCAGTTTGTGCCCGTTTTGATACGGAATCACATTTTTTGGGTAGGCTCACCAAGTTGCACCAAACTAGATCAGTCATATATTTCATCATGGTATTTGAACATTTGGTTATCAAGACTGAGGGATTATCTTATGCATTTTACCTTGAATGTTTTATCAGTGTCTTGAACGAAGCCATCCAGACTCATATGAACATGCATCATCCTACTACTTGGTTGGACGCATGTCAATTAGCAATGAAATTTGAGACCATCATTTAGGCCCCACCCATGAAGGCTCCAGTTCTCACCCTTCCTCACCCCGGGGCTCACCCAACTCTAACAAAAATATTGAAGGTCGAAAAGGTATCTCGAGCATAAATGGAAGAAAATCACAAGAAAGGACTTTTTTACTATCGTGATGAAAAGTTCTCCCTAGGGAATAAATGTAGAGAACAAAATTTCTTCCAGATTGATGCATCGGCTTCCTCTCCCGATGAAGATATCCCATCATATGTGTCTCTTAACCCAGAGGAGGCTCAACCAAGTGATCACATTGAAGCTCCAGTTGTAACCCCCATGGATTCATAGGAACATGTCATATCGCTTCATGCACTCTTGGGCATTTAGTCCCCACAAACATGGAAGCTCTCAAACATAGGTCGGTGGTGGTATTGATTGATAGTGGTAGAACCCATAATTTTATTCATCGCAGGCTTGTTGATGAGATCCATTTCTTTGTCTGGCCTATTTATAATTTTCAAATCCTCATCGCTAATGGTGGTACTATGAAGTGTGGGGGGCATTGTGAGAATGTCAAACTCCAAATGGGTGATTATCATCTAAAAACCCACATGTTCTCTATTTCCATGGGTGGTTGTGATATTTTATTAGGAGTGGAATTTCTTCTCACTCTAGGGCCATTCACAATGGATTAAGAAGAATTATATATGAGCTTCACCCAAGATGCTCACCATTATACCCTCCAAGGTCTCCAAGCGAGCTCTCCTTAAATCGTCATCTCTCACAGGATGGAAAAACTATTGAATAAATGCCATTGTGGTGTGATTTCTTAATTTAATGCCATATAGGTCATTGAACATGCCTCTCAGGTAGTTCCTCCTAGCCTGCAACTCATCTTGGAAAATTACCCCAAGGTCTTTGAGGTTCCCACAACCAAATAATAGGGGTCAGGATTTAGGGCCGAGAACTTGAAACTGTGTTGACATTAACTCATCCTCTGATGTCCACAATGGATCCCCATGATTGATCTGCCTTTGACATGATTCAACGGTCATGAATTGATTAGTCGTTGACCCAATGGTCCTCCTTCCTCTACCTCCATATGTTACAGTTACGATTCATGGTTTATAGATTTACTCCTTTGTATTGATCTGACGGTCTGCAGCGATCCTAGCTAGATAATCTAATGGTTTTTGTGTCTTCCTTGCATGGGTTTGATATAGCAATCCTCATCTGTTGGTGGGATGATCTGACAATGCTCATTCCTCCCATTTCATCGCTATGTAGGATCATCGATCCTTCTCGTGATCGATGATCACTAGAATGACATTCTCTTATCACATTTTGGATACGAGCTTACACTAGGCCTCCTCCTAGAATTCTCCTTCTCGACCCTGCAACATGAACCCTGCACCTGGATCAAATCAATAGGATTTAATCCTCATTCTATTTTCCTGATTAACATCCCTTGGCCATTCTCCAATATCTTGGCCTGGTTAGCATTCAATTCGATACCTCCTCCATGTCTAGCCTAATCTTATATATCTTTCCATATCTCTCCATGCCTCTAAGGCTTACAATAATATACAAAAGGGATTTTGAATTGTTTCTGGTTCAGATCCAACAAATCCTCAACAGATTCATAAAGATCCTCTTTGATCCACTTTTCACTCAACTAAACCCTTATTATAGGATCTCCTAATCCCTAAGATCCTCATGAGATCTTCACAAGCCTAATATCTCTCATATTCTCACCCTTTCTTTGTGAACTCCATCTATTTAGCTAGGTTAACCCAAGGTTAAAAATATTAATGATCTCTTGATCATGTGTTTCACATGCTGATGAAAACACTCTAGGGTCCCAAACTTTGTACTAAATCCTTCCACTTTCTCCACCTGCTTCTCTATTATTTTAGTGCTTGGTTTTTTCTTGTACTTCTCCTAGATTCCACCCTTTATGCTGTAATAACCCACTGGAGTTTCCTCCACAATTTGTTCATGTCACTTGCTTGCTTCCACTGATTTTATTCCTTATTGTTGTCTTCTTTTTCTGAGATATTTTCTTCATCAGCTTCCATAACATCTCAATCTCTATGTTTGGTTGGTCCTTTGGCTTGTACATACCCTTCCATTTGTTGTTGTTTTATCTTTGTTGATTTATGTTGTTGTTGATGTCCACTAATTACTGCATCCTGTCCTTAATTATATCTTTAGGATTATTTCTTTGATTTCCTTCTTCTTTGTCACCTCTAATTGACACATTCATTTTCTCTTTTACTTGAATCGAGTCTGCATATGCTCTGTAGTCTTCAACTTTAATCAGCCACCTTTCCAGAAAATTTAACTCTTCCCCAATATTCACCACTTGAGGACTACCTTCTTCCTTAGGAAATATTTTAGATGTTACTCCCATGTCATGCTCATCTTCCACTTGTATACATGCAATTTCCAGATTAAAATTAAATTTAAAATTTACGTCCTTTTCTTTACATGCAATAAGCACTTATCTTTCACTACTAGACATATGTGAACATGTCCACTCATTAGATGTACTTTATCCTTTTTTTGATTCAGGTCCTAAAAACAATCTCTCCAACAACTCTATATCTTCATTCCACCTGGTAATCATTTTATCAAAATGCTTCTCTTCAACTCCTTGTTGGCTATATTCATGCACCAATTCTTCTTTACCCACAACCACAAATCCTTCTGACTGTCTGTCAGTCCCTTCATCATCCAAATGTGCATGTTGTCTCCCTTGGATGTCTTCATGAGAGAACATAGCCTCATTCTATATCAGAATGTAATTCTGATCTTTCCATTTCAAAATGCATTTGTTCATTTCCTTTTCATCCTCCATCTTTATGACAACTTCAAGTGATTGTCTATCACCTTTTTCACCTACAAACATACAAAAATCATCAGTTTTAAAAATCTTAAGGCCTTTAGTCTCTCTTGATTCCTTTTTCATCATATCTTCATCATGTTGATATGGATTCTCCAAAAAGATCATGAGACTATCAACTAGTCTCTACTCCACATCATCATTTCCAAGGATGTCTCCCTTCTCTGGTTCACAATAGTGAAATCCTTCTTATGTTGTCAATGGCCTTCATTTAAACTCAACTCCTCTGAATTTCTCCTCCGTCATTAATGCATTCATCCTCTACTTCAATTTCTCTAAGATTTTCCTAAGCTTCTCCTCATATAACTACATTACTAGACACTGGACTTTCTACTTCATACT
>JASDQU010281117.1:0-10967 GCA_032191745.1 Picea mariana
CTAATTTTACTTGTGGCAGTTGGAATACCCATCTCGAAGAGGAGTGGTAGCTCAGCCTTGCGAGGTGAGCTGGGAGCTAGACGAAATCTATGGTTAGTGTGTGTGGCCCCTTTGTGGCTTGGGGGGCTAAGGGGGAAGAAGAGTACCCCTAGCATTGGCTGGAAGGTACTGGTGAAGTCTCTACGATCGGTGAGCGGGAGTTACACGGAGTGCGCAGACGTCACTCAGAGCAGGCGAACAGACAATGATACACTTTCTTCGTTTGAATGGTAGATTGTTGTAGGTTTTATGATTGGATCTGCATGTTGATTATGTAAGTATATTGATTGTTTATATTGATGAATGAACTTTTCCTGGCCTAGCTCGGCGACTGTTGACTCCCTTTGCCTCATTTTCCCGCATGTGTTGACCACCTAGTTGTGAGTGATTGTGACCTTCATGGTTGTTAGCCTTCGTCCCTAGCTCACCAGTCCTCGCCTGAGTAGTCGTCTAGGAGCTTGATCTATGGTCGTCACTTTAGCGTTAAAAGACCTATGGATCTCAACGCCCTGCTTTTCTATGTGAGGATGGTGAAGCGAAGGACGAACCCATCTGTTGGCTACCTATGTTGTTTTCCTTGACAGTTCGTTGTTGTGCCTTCTATAAAAAGTGTCTCTGTGCATGGATTTCTTGCTTAGTGTTGGTTACCCCTGTGATCATTTCAACGACTATTGCTTTGGATCCTTGTGTTCTCTTACTATTGGCTGCAAATTTTTATCGGTGTTTTGTTAATGTAAAAGATGTAATTTCAGTCTACAAATTTTGTTACCCTGGTAATGTAAACGATATAAATTAAGTCTACATTTAAAAAAAAAGTAAAAATTTGGCGCACTGGATTTGGATACGATTTGATTTTCTTCCCAGTTTCCGTTGGTTAGAATTCCAACAATTTTAATTCAATGATTTTATCCTAGTAATTGTATGATTTTATCTTGGTAATTAAATGATTTTATCCTGCTAATTTTATGATTATATCCTGGTAATTAAATGATTTTATCCTGGAAATTTAATTCAGTCTAAGATTAATATCATCCTGCAATTTTTCTCGTACTGGTATCCTGGAACGCGAAAATAATCTAATTCAAATCTGCGTTGTTGGGCATCTCGGATATGAAACACACACAAAAAAAAAAACTTAAACTTCTAAGTCGCCATTGATTTGGTACTCTGGATTGGATAATGCTGGTGTCAAATTTCGGCCTGCGTTTTTACACCTGCCAATGATCTATTTTCCTTATCATTTAAACCTGTCCCCGGAGGTGAATTGGGGGTCTGCGAATCTATCTACCTGGCCAGTGATTTCCTTTTCAATTTTAAACTGTTAAGAAGGAAAATTTTGGCCCTGGATTCTTTGATCTCTTACTGAGTTTTCCGCTGGATGACCACGAATTTTCCCTTTTTTTCTGTTCGTCTCCATTGCTGAGCGAATGCCCTTTTTCCTGTGCATCTCCATGGCTGAGCAAATTCCTTTTTTTCCTATGCATCTTCATTGCTGAGCGAATCCCTTTTACCTATGCGTCTTCATGATTGAGAAAACTCTACCTGGGTGACTTCTTATTAAGCGATTTCCTTCTCTGTGCGACTTCTTGAGTGAGTGGGTACTGAGGAACGTCTGATAGGATAGGCATCACGATTGTCCTTTTAATCACGGTAAGAGGGATTGTCCTACCAATGTATCCTTGTACACGTTCACCCCTTAGATGCGTAGCGTTTTCGATTGTGGAGTTGCTATGGATTGGGCACAATTTCCAGAATTACAACTTGCGTTTGCTATTGCATGGGTCATCGAACCTGTGTTTCGTCTTGCTTAAAATTTATAGATGTCTCTCTTTGTCAGCGTTCATAAATCGGTGTAGACCTTAGATTATGAAACTTTCCTTATTCTATTCTAAACTTAATGCTCGCTCTTAGATTCTGACATTTCCTTGCCTTGTGCTCAGAGCCTTCAGGCTCACACTTGGCCTTTAATGACAAATTATAGCTTTTATTAATGAAAGATTTATATATTGTAGAGAGGGTGCTAAGTAAGTATGTTTTAGTAATTACGATATATCAACTTGGATTTACTATTAAATTAAGACTTAGATGTTTTAGAGAGTGTGCTCAATAAGTGTGTTAAGCAAATGAGTTATATTAAATTGAATTAATATGGCAATTTTTGAATAATGTAATACTTAGATATATGGAGAGAGAGTGGGTTAGTTGTTGTGAGAAAAATTATTACTCTCCTTAATATAATCCTTTTCCCTTAGTATTCTGTAGTTTTATTTATGATTGTAAACCCAGATATTGTGCTCTAAGGGATTAGGCTTCCTTGGGTGTTATCCTTAAAATAAGGAAGGGTGTTATAGAGTTTCCCTGATTTATCATTTGGAAAATTTCAAGTGTTTATGTAAATTTGATATCACTAATTATAACTTGTTAGTGAGAAGAGGGGAAGGTTCAAGATCTTTTAGATGTATATAAAATAATAATAAAAGGATTGTTGTTAGATTTACCCTTTTTAATATCTTATTAAATTAGTTTCAGAAAGGAGAATGATAACTTCTTAATGACCTTGAGGTATTGAGTTATTGCTTTATTATGGATGTGCTAGTGGGTCCATAAATGCTAAGTACCAATGTAAATAATAATGAATTGATTTTGCACATGGACATAGGTATTGCCTTATTCTATATAGTGAGTGAGAAATACTTTCAGATTGTTAATATGATTATTCAAGTAAAATAGCTAGTTGGATGGAGAGGTGGATCATTATAGAATTGTCCATTTAGGTGGTAATTAAATTAAAATTTGTAAGGAGAATAAGGACTAGATTGCAAACTTTAGACTTGCTAATTTAGTTATGTAATTGTTGATTAGTTGGGTTTATAGATATCGCCTAACTGGAACTCAGGCTCACTAAATTTGAGTCGTAATTCATGTCAAGTTCGATTGGTAAACCCCTGATTAATGGAATTGGGACGGGTTAATTGATCTGTAATTAATGCCAAATTAAACCATGGATATTGACCTTCCAGTCTTTAGTAATGGTTGGTTGCTGACGAAGTTGTTTTAGCCTGCACTTCCCGTTGAGGGAGCGGTTGTTCATTTTAATTAATGTTTGTACTTGGTGGTAAACATTTAATATGCTTGGTCTGCTTGTGTTGGGAGGGATGTAGACACCTCCTTGTTCCTTAAAACAATCGCCAGCCCTGAGACCTTAAATGGTCAAAATCAATGGGAACCTGGGTTTGAGTGTTGCTTATGTATCTTGGAGATCCTAACCATTGCAGGGTAGGACGGGTAGGTATTCATTCTTATTATTCATCAGTTGATTGTCATCCATTGCTTCCAGATGCTTGATGTGCTTCTTAGGTCATTATGTTGTTGTCACGTGAGTTGCATGCATCATGTTAGTCGTCGTGTTGCGATGTTGAGTATAATGCCTTTATTACCCTTCTACACATGCACACAAAAAAAAATTCCACTTGCTATGTGAGGCTTGTTATCGTAATGAAATGGGAGGTCATTACAGATTCGAAGGGATTTTCTTGAAAAGAAAATACCTCACGCCCTCCCAGCGTTCCTCTTTGTTGTTTCTTCGAACTTAGTCGTCTCTAAGTTTTGTGCACTCCTTGCACCTAGAATATCAAGTCTCCTTGTTCTTATCTGAACCTCCCTCTCTGAATCATTCTGAGATCCAGTTAACGCACACCTTGTGCTAGGGAATGCACACCTTGTATACATGGTTCAGTAGAAAAAAAACTGAAACTTATCTAGTTTCATTATAGAATCATACAGTCATTCTCTCCACTCTCAATAGGAAATGAAAATGAAAATATGAACATCACACAAAATACAACACAATTTTCTTTAAACAGTAAATGAACACAGATATATGACAATCTACTGTCTATTCTATTCATTCCTGAAAAATGAAAATTACATGGTGTTCCTGCTATTTTGTTCTACTTTTTTCTATTCTACTCTATCCATCCTGATCTACTCTTACGATGAAAATGAAAACTTTCTAAGGACCAACTCCCTAAGCTCTCTCATCCTGTTCCTGAAATCTATCAATTCAGACTTAAAACTATTACCTACTCAGTCCTATTATGATAACTACTAATTACTATCAGACAGAGTCAACACTCCATGTTTTTGATTTCCTACAGTCCTTAGAGACTTTATAAACAAGTTACGATTTTAAAATTTTCTCAACAACCCTAATAAATTCTGAGTTAATGCTCGATTTGAATTTTTGTCTTTGTTGAAATGTCATTCTTCTCTCCTCCATGTGTGCACTGATTACTGTGAAGGAAATGATCCTACATCATCATTGCTAGGTTGTGTGGTTCAACTATTGTCATTGTTGCCTTCCTGCCTAAAAAAAAAAACAAAAAAATTCATTTTTTGTTTCTCTTGTAGTCGTAACGATGGGAACGTTACAGAATATACAAATAAATTTATTTTTTTGAAGATGTAATTCATATGGAGATTGTGTTAGGATAGGAAGTACATTCTGCAATATTGGTTCTCTAATTGTACATTGCACAATGTTGTTGTCGAATGTTCAATTGATAACATTGAGGCAATTTTTATATTGATAAGGGAATTTTTCATTGCATCTTAAAAAGTCAATTGTGGCACCATCTATTAATGAATAGGAAAAAGTGGGGGAATTTCAGCTAGAACACACAGGTTCAAAGGGATTCGAGTATGCATTTGTTGTTTCTAATGCACCTTAAACCTATGTACATGGCATACTAGTCAATATATTTAGCAATACAATCATTGTGTGTAAATACAATTTTGTACATGTAGTTCATGGATGGAACTTTGTATGTATACTTACAATAGTTGTGGATTATGTTATATTTTTTAAGATCCTTTACTATGTTTGTTCTCAAATGTGTTATAAATGTTGATTGTGTTACATGAAATACCTTTTATCTAACATATCTCTTCTTGGTTAAATTTTTAGAAGCATGAGTGTAAATTCCCCTCTTTTCAGTTGTTGTTCCATTGATGGAAATAAATGTGCACATGTCAAAAAATTGAAGCTACAACATAGAACATTATAATAGTTATGGAATATGATTAGGGAAATTTTACGATGTGAAAGTAAGAGAAAAAAAGAGAGGATATGGACATGGTATCATTGCCTTGTTTTCATCAAGGTCAGCGTCCTTTATATAGAGAATGTAATCCAATCGAACCTTTTGCAATATGTGATGGAAGCGCCAATGGTTCCAATTGGATACATGTATTTATTTTCAAAAAATTGTCTTATTGTTGTGTTTGTAATGAAATTGTATTCAATGCAAGATGTTTACTATGTTTCTATAATACTTGAGTCATCGATCAATATATTAAACTCACATTCACAATGATCATATATTTTTTTTGGTAGTATTTTAAATATGTAATGGATATTTCGTTGCCACAAAGTATTTTTTCCTTGTGATTTTGAATAAGGTGTGCAGGCACAATCAATGTGAATGTCATCAATCCCTTTGTTTATGCATGCCAATATTTCTTGTGAACTAAAACATAATAGCATTATATAATATTAGTGTATTTACCAAGGCATAGAAGAATAGGAAACTAAGAATATATATTTCCTAAACACAATAAGAACATAATTTATGAATATTTACGCATGTTCTTTTGGTTGTTATGATGTTTATGACAATTGAGTTCCCAAGATTCCTTCACTTATCCAACTTTTTATTCTCCCCAGAAAAAAATTTGTTAATTGAATAGTAAAAAACAAGCATGTACAACATATTATATGTTGTTGTGACATTTTTGACATTGACATATTTTTTTGTAGGGAAGAATACAAAAGACATATAAGATATTATGACACTTTGGCCTCCATAATCATTATTTGTGTACCTATTGGCAAATTATTCTTAAGTTTTGTCATGTGATGTACTTAGAACCTTTTTCTCTTCTTCAGTTGTTGTAATTGTAATGTTGGAAATATACAGATCTCAATGGGCATGAAAATAAGGTATTATGTGAAGACAATATGCAATATAGATGTATGATAGAAGAGAACAAAGTGATACAGTAAAATAAAAAGGTATAATCATGCACATTTTTATTTCTTGTTCCATAGGTGTGTTTGTACAAAGTTTCCTTGCACGGGAATCTATTAGAAACCAAAGATTTTTTAGAAGTTGGTTGGTATCGTGTATCTGATCACAATGCAAAAATTGTCCAATATATGGAAGGAAATCCAAATAAATGGTCATTGGATGTGTGTTGTATCTTTTCTACATTGATTAGTTACTTATGGACTACACAAATGGAATCGAGTATAAATTTATATGATCCATTGGAAAGAGAAGGGGGATTTATATATATGTAAAAAAAAAATGCAAGTATGCTTTGAAAAATTGGAATATGTAACTGTATAATATGTTCTATATGTTTTTCATATTTCAAGTAGAAGACAGATTGTATCATGGTTAGTTCAATATGCACCTAAGATAAATAGTTTGGACTGTACATTGGGAACATTTGACCATACATGATCAATAAGTGTTTTTTGTACATTATTTACCTTGTTCAATAGGAATTTGAGATTGTAACTACACATGTAATTTTCTAATTTTCTTTTTTTTCTCATTTCTATGCAACATGTCATTGTTGAAGTCTCTTAGAATGCTAATTATTTCATTCAAATCTAGATGTTGCAATGTTGTTGCAATGGTGTTCAATATGGTTTTCCAAGTTGCATGTGGTGCAACATAGATGTTTACTATTGCAATTTGTGATCCATGAACTATTTCCTTTTCCAGCATTGCCTCAACATTTTTCTCTTTGAAATGCATATTTTCTAAAATTGGTTTATGTTTTTTCACTAGTATAGTCACTCCATGTTTAATGCAATTCGATATGCAATTGAAGTTTTGAAATTGTTCATTTTCCATGCATATTGTCATGTAGGTTTCTTCAAAGAACATAATGTCAAATTTCATTATGTCATAATCATTGACCATATCATTAATATGTGCATTTATGCCACCTATGTTTAGTGAAATAATTGAAATGGAGGATTATGAATGTATTGAATGGGAATCAAACTCTACATTCCATTTTTCACAAGTCTGAAGGCATTGCATCTCAATGTTGACTTTTTGTTTCACCTTAACGTTCTCATTATTAAGAGAATTTAGAAAATACAATGAATCTATGTTTTTTACATGGGATAAAGTTGTGTACACTAAACCGTGTTTTCATTTCCAGTAGGTTCAAATGAAACACTATCAAGTGTCAAATATTGTGACCTATGTATTATACGTGCACATGCAAGTTGGGTTGGAAATTGTTTTTTGGATATATACCTGACCTATATTTTCTATCATTGATATAGGTTTTGCAATGTGAAATACAAGTGTCTAGTTGTGTGAGGTGTCTGAGTGGTAGAGGTAAGATAACTTGTTTTCTTTTTGGTGTCCAATAATCACATCATGGAAATCAATCAATAGAACAACAATGTTATCTATTTTTGTATATTCTTTGACTACTTCATCCACACCATTGACCAAGACATATTTTGAATCATAATTGAAAGCATATATTTCAATTAGCATGTCGAGTTTAAGGAAAAGAAGAAAAGGAAAAGTAGTTGTATGTTTATCGTATGGAACATCACCATGGTTCTCTTCTTATAGGTTTATTGCATTGATCATAATTTCATTTATAGGCATGAGTGAGAGCATGTACTTGTTGTGTATTGCAACATGGTTGTTTATGTAAAATACGTATGGAAATGTTGGTTCATTTTATGCAGGGCACACACAACGTGCATTGATACATGTTAAGTCATGTCTTGTTTGGTTATTTGTTCACATTTAGTTCAAAATCACAATGAACTTTTCATCTCTCTCACGCATTGCAGTTTATAATTCATAGAATTTTATATTGTGTTTCCAGAAGTCGTATGTCAATGTTTGCATGTTCATCGTAGGATTCTAAAAAATTACAAAATCTTGCATCGGTTATGCCTGATAAAGATCAACATGGAATACCATGTCAATGTTTCCAAAGTACTTGGTTTTCACATGTTTTATGTTCCTAAGTTGATTGTCATTGGCATATAGGAATTGAATTCTAGTCAAAGAGGATTCATCTATGAATATAAGTTGTATTTCATCATGATTTAATGGCGAAGTGGATTTCAAGAATAAAAGGGTTGGTTGAGTCATCTCCAGGGTAATTCGTAATAGAAAGAAACAAAAAGATGATATCATTCCAACTATTATGATAGACCAAGACTCGTCTAAAGAAGACCATATTGAGTATGAATTCCTCTCAAACTTACATCCTTTCCTTCAATATTGTAAAGGATTCTCTGGCGTATAGGCCGATTTGAAAGCCAAGGAATGTTTTTCAAAAAAGGAACAATAATATCAAATTTCAGGTTTAGAACCTAATCACTATCATGATTGTCTCACTTGGCTACATAAGTATTACTCTGATGTGTCTTATATAAAAATGTGGTCAAATCAGGTCACAAGATAAAACCAAGAGTTAGAAGAAGAAAAAAATAGATTAAAGCTCAAATCCCATAAGTCCATAGCTCACACAGTTAAAACGCCAAAGCAATTTGAAGACGTGATTATAAAATATTCAACTAATGTTAATTTCATCATAGGATCTAATGTACACAATCCATCACTTTCGAATGATTAATTTTGGGTAACTAAATGTCATTTCTATTGTGATTGACTAAGGTTTAAAATAACATGATTTGTTTGTGATAGGCTAGCTACACAATCTAAGATTCAGTAGCCAGTCTTAAATTAGTTAAATAGACTTTGATGTTAATTTGTTTTGTCTTCTTCTAGGTATTTACCACACTCGGGTGGATTATATACGCGATGATTATTCTATAAGAAATCTGGTATGATATTCCTTTTTTGAAAAGTGTTAGTTTCTTTCTCAAGAAGTTGTTGATCATGAATGATCATTTGTAACAAACTTGTTAAAGTTATTATAATTTTGTTATTTTTCCTAGTTTAGATTGGCGGTTAGAATCTCCTTATTTTGGACACATAGATCTCTATCCTATGGGTAGGAGAAACAACCAAGATCCCATTTAAATATTCATTTTTTATTTGGAAAAAAACAACATTTGGAACCTCGGAGAATGGACTAAGATTTTTTGAAAGATATGAAAAGGCAATTTGCTTGATGGCTTTCGTCTAGACAGTAAATGTTTTAATGTGACTATTTATTAGTCATGTTACCTTTCATATTTTTCCCAGATTAAAACATATATTGATTGAATTATCTTTCTTTTGTTCATCTATATATATGATTTAATGTCTTTCTTCTTTTTGTTCATGACATAGTTCATTTTTCAGGTTATTATGGTCCATATGATATATTAAACATAAAGACAGATATCTTTGTGTTTTGAGTTCTCTCAAACACTTGAAATTGTTATATCAGTTGCATATGATTGGATTTTCTTTAGTTCTCTCTATATTGAATTACATAACATCATAATGGATTCTATTTCTTTTTCTGTTCCTTATAAGTCACCTATGAATTGTTGAAATTGATTGAATTTCTTCAAATAATCTCATAATTTTATTTTTTCTTTATGTAAAGTGCTTTCCATATATTTTTTCTTGGCAAACAAGTTACTAGAGCATATCTTACATAGGAAGACAAAAATCATAGTTCATTTTTGGTTGCTGATCAAGAACAGGTCAGTTTATTTTTATTGTTTTATTTATTTTATTGAATAGATAATGATTACAACTCAAACTTTAAATTCTTTGATCATTTTAGTTATATCATTATAAATCATATTCATTCCTTTTTAGTGTTATTTTTTCTATTAAGTTATTAATTAGTCACAAAATAGTTTCCCTTATCTTTCATGTGTTACTTAAACCCTCTTTCAGTAGTACAATTTTAAGTTTCACAAGGATTTAAACACAAACATGGTATATGTACATAAATATTGTATATAATATAAATAATACTATGTGGTACATTTATATATTAAATATAGATATAGTACCAAATGTACATAGTGGTTTTGTATAGATAGATAGTCATTTTTATTTCTTATTTTACCTTAGTGTTTTCACCGGCTAACGAAGCCGTAAAACCTATCAGGGTAGGTTATTTCAAACAAATTGGGTTACTTAGAAAACCCAAAACTATATCTTCCCTTCTCGTTGATGGTGTGTTCACATATGCTCGTCAACAAGCATCGAGATCCTTCATGTCAAATTTATAGGACAACTGAGTTTTCACATCATGGATAATCTCCTTGTTGTTTCCTATCAACAACATGTCATCCATAGACAAGACCAAATAAATCAAATGATCACCAATTAATTTAAAATACACACAATAATCCTCTTTGCTTCTGTTGAAGCCAAGTCCCAACATATAAATATCAATTTTTTGATACCACGTCCTTGGGGATTGTTTTAAACCATACAGGGACCTTTTCATCTTGCATATCATCTCCTTCTTTCCCTTTATAGAAAAGCCTTCTTCCTGCTTCATATATATTTCTTCTTCCAGATAGCCATGTAGGAATGTTGTATTCACATCCATTTGTTCTACTTGAAAATCAAATGGAAAAACAACATATAACATAAATCTTATAGAAGTTAACTTGAAAACAGGAGAAAAAATCTCACCAAAATCGAGTCCCTCAACTTGGGAATAACCCTTTGCTACTAACCGAGCTTTAAATTTCTCCACTTTTTCTTCTGCATTCAACTTATTTTTACATACCCATTTCTTTCCATTGGGATTTCTTCCAATTGACAAATCCACTAGATCTGTAACATCCCCAACATCCAGCTGGGCTATGCCACCTAAACATTTTTCGAATTGTATACAAATAAAAACATATGCATACAGAAAATATTGCGGAAATTTATATATATATATATATA
>JASDQU010281120.1:0-14707 GCA_032191745.1 Picea mariana
CAATAATAACGTGATTATAATCCTTTTTCTTCAAATGTTATATCAATGTAGAATTATTATCCAATAATGAGCAGTCAGAAATAAAAAATCACACACATACATAGTACACCAGTGTTTTATGTAGAAACCCAAATCGGGAGAAAACCACAGAATGCTTTTTCTTATATGTCTTGAAGAATTACATTCATTGGAAGCACCAACTTCCTTTGTTTTCCAGCAACTGGAAGGAGGCTCCAACCCCTTATTTTCTTAGGCTACAACCTAAGGGAAGCTCTAACTCCCCAATTCTCTAGCTACAACCAGAGGAAGGCTACAACCCCCTATGTTCTCTGGCTACAACCAGAAGGTGGGTACAACCACCTGTCCTTGCCCCGTCCTGCCACCCTAAAGTAGAAGTAGAATGATGGAACCACTATTACACTATAACTATGAGATATACCATTGTAAGCATGTACCAATAAATCTGAAAAATGCATCAACCATGAATCAACCTGTACCTCAACCTGTAATCAACCTATACCATAAACAAGTGCATCAACCATGCACCAACCTGCACCAAACAACCTGTAATCAACCTGTACCATAAACAAGTGCATCCAACCATGTACCAATTATGTACCAATCATGTTTCAACTACTCATAAACTATGACTCATCAATATGTACTAACATCATCAACTATACACCTCATGTATGTGCCAACTCATCAACTACTTGTCTCAACCATGTACTCAACATGTACCTCAACCAAAATCCCTCATCAATTTCATCATCCAAATATAATTTTTATCTCTGTAATAGACCTCGTTTATATAATCACACTATTTCAAACCTTCCTTAACTTTAACAACAAGAGACTAGCATTTTCATCAAACTTTTCTTTAGTCTCACATGCCTAATTTTGGATTAGTGAACAACCCTAACTTGAAGTAATCATAACTTTGTACCTGTAATGTATAAACATATGAAACTGATAAACAATGTTCTTAAGTGTGGTTTGTGAAATTCCTCCAAGTGTCACTTCTTGGAACCTCTCATAAAAGGAGTTATAGAGAAAATGGCATACCTTGCTGAATTCTGGCTTATTCTAGAGAGCGACCTTGTAGAGCATGCCCCGCACAGAATATTTGTTGAAATGATATGAAAATAATACAAAAAATACTAAAGTATGTACCCTAACCAACACATTTTGTCTCACTGAATTTGTATTTGTTATGAAGAAGTTATGACATTTTTATCCGAAACACCTGTTTTTGACTAGTTTTAGGACTAGCCACAAACCCTATTTTCCACGGAGTGTAACTCCCAAAACACAACGACCCACATGCTGAATTTTTTACCACAGATAAATGGATATGTTTTATCAATGGCATAGCAATTTTAGGATCTGAATAATTATATAAAAAAATTTATAGTGAAAATGGTGAGATGACCTGTAAATAACATACCTTAGAAAGCACTATCAAAAGAATTTATCCTTCCTTGCATTTCGGCCTTCTTTTCTTCACTTTCCTCATAATTTCATCTTAGATATCCTTTGGTTACCTCATAGACCTATAGGTATTCAATATGATCAATTTTTTCTCAAATGAGAGAGCCTTGCCTCTTATTTATACTCTCCAAGTAGCTTCCTTAAAAACATATTCTAGGTCACTTGGCCCCACTTTCCATATTTTAGGGTTAACCCACTTCTAATTTCTCCATTAAATTTATTATTGAAATAATTTATTTTGTATTCACTTTGGATTATAATACACTCATTATGTCACTTTATTATTTACCTTTTAAAATATCTTAAACCACTTTGACTACTTTGACCTTTTGGGGCTTCTAGATGACATATGAGGGTCCTCCAACTTCATAAGGCCACAACTCTCAAACCGTGAGGATTTATGTGATGTTCCACATACCACTAGAAATGGAATGGCATGTAATATCCATATAGAATACTATTATTTGAAAATACATCATAACTCATACTATTACCCATCAAACAAACTTGGGTCCATTACCCAAATCTGGGGTCTCCAACTTCTCATGGCCATAACTCTCTAACCGTGAGGATTTATGTGACGTTCCACATACCATCGGAAATGGCATGACAATCACTATCCATATAGGATAGTTTCCCTAACAAATTCACTATCCTTCATCTCATTATTCCACAATTAAGTATGGGTTCTCTTACTCCGCAAAGCATCTTCCCATGAGGGATTTCACCATAAGGGGACCACTTTGGAGTTCATCCATATTTAATTCTTATCAAACATGAAAAAACAATAATGAGTCATATTTACATCAAACAATATTGGGTCCATTACCCAAACCTTTGTGCTACAAGGCTTTCTTCAAGGGTTGACATCAATGACAACCAACCTTAATCAACAGAATCCCCATGTCTTCACATAACTTCACCAAAGCTTTATCATTGAATGCAACATCATTGTCTGTGAATAATCTTTTTGGGCAGCCAAATCTAGAAAATTTGTGATCATATAGGAAATTTATGATTACAGTTTGATTTGCATTCTTGGTAGGAATAGCTTCAATCCACTTGGTGAAGTAGTCAGTGGTAACTAGAATCCATCTGTGTTGACTGCTGGAAGGTCGATGAGTTTCCCCAATGAAATCCAAACCCCATTGTTGGAAAGGGATTGTGACCACAATAGGTTTAAGGGGAAGAGATTTCAATTGCTGCTTACCTGCAATGCTCTGGCATTTATCACATGTCTTTGCAAAGGCACACACATCAGAAAATAAACAAGGCCAATAGTAACCAGCTCTCAAAATTTAATGAGCATTGTTTTTCCAGTAATGGTGTCCTCCAAATTCACTGCTATGAAATTTTGTCATTGTTTGAACTGATTCTTCCTTTTTAATGCATCTCAAGAGTACCCCTGATGGGTCTTTCCAGCACAACATCTTGTCATTTATTGATAATTTAATGGCCTTAAGTTTCAAAGATCTCACCTGTGTCTTGCTCATGTTTGGTGAAGCTGTCAAATTCTGCAAAAAATATATTATATGACTATACCATTCACAATCTACCAAGTGAGAGGATACCTTCAAATCGTACTGAGTTTCTCTACTGAAATTTGATGTTGATCACTTTCTACATTTACCCCAACAAAATTTATCTTTAAAATTTTACAATTGTCTTCTGCAAGAAGTTTGGCAAGTCCTTGGCCTCTGATAAGTTTTATTGGCTTAATCTCTATATCAAATTCAATCATTTTAGCTATCCACTTTCTCCTCGTACCATCAATGTCGGGCTAAACAAGGACATATTTCACAGAACTTGAGGGTACATATGCTATTACCTTGGCTTGTAGTATATATATCCTGAATGCTTTGAGTGATTTGATTAGTGCATAGGCCTGTTTTTCAATTGGATCATACTTAATTTCATCATCCCTCAAAACTTTGTTGTAAAATGATACTGTCTTCTTGTGCCCATATTCATTCTTCTGTAACACCACTACTGCAATTGTATCATTAGAGGCAAATGCGAAAATATAAAAATCTTTATCAAAATTTGGGCTAATTAAGACAGGGGCTGCCATAATATCGTTTTTGATAGATTCAAAAGAATGTTTGGCTTCTTCTGTCCACTTTACTTGAGAATATTTTTTCAACATGCATGTGATATATTTGGTAAGCTCTGCAAAATTTGCAATAAACCTCCTGATGAAATTTATGGTTCCAAGGAAAGATTGGATATCTTTCTTGGATCTTGGGAGAGACAATTTTTGAATTGCCTCCACTCTTGTTGGATCTATATTCACTCCATCTGCAGACACAATATGCCCAAGCAATGTACCTTATCTGAGTGTAAAGTGAGACTTATTGGGATTTAAAGAAATGCCATACTTTCTGCATTTCGAGAAAGTTTTTCTTAGATGCTGCAAGTGATATTCATGGATGTAAGAAAAACCCGTGATATCATCAAGATAAATCAAAACAAATATGTCTTTTTCTCCCACAAATGAAATATCCATTGCCCTCTGGAATTTTTTTCCCACATTCATCAGTCCAAATGGCATTTTTTCATACATAAATGTACCCCATGGTGTAGTAAATGTTGTTTTTTCCCTATCATCCGGATGGACTTTGATTTGGTTATACCCTGAGAAACCATCAAATTCCTAAAGTCTAAATAGAGTCTAATCTCACCATTTTTCTCTCTAATAGGAACAAGGTTGGCAATCCAGTCAGAGTATCTAGGAGGGATGATGATTTTGGCCTCCAACATTTTTTTGATTTCCTTCTCCATAATGGGCAACAACATTAGACTGAATGATCTGACTTTCTATCTGAAAGGTTTTGTGTCTTTGTTCAAAGGAATTTTATGTTGTATGATCTCTGCATTGTATCTCTTCAAATCACTATACTTCCATGCAAATATATCAGAAAATTCCTTTAGCAACTCACCATATTCATATTTTTGTCTATCATTCAAATGAGAAGCTAAATTAACATACTTGAGACATTTTTCATTTGCCACATTAAACTGGAACACATTAGAATCTTCCTCCTCCTTTTCTAATTTAATGGAAGCATCATTATGATCAAAAAGTCTCTCTAAAGGAACCAAACCTTTGGGGATACGGTTGGTAGAGAGCTGTACAATTTCATGACATCCAATTTTATTTCTGAATTTAGGCCTTTAAGCTTCTTCGTCATGCTCATTGTCTTGATCAATTTGTAAATCTGAAAACTCATCCATCACTCCTAGATATCTACTTAACTCTGCATCATCTTCGAATACTTTCCAGAATTTAACATTATCAGGTAAAGAAGGCCTATACTTTACCTGAATCTCATAATTCAACTTTTGGGGAAAAGGAGGTATGAAAGTGCTAGCTGAAACAACCAATGAATAGGCCAACTGATTCATGGTCCTAGAAATATATGAGATCTTGAATTTAGTGAACACAACAATCACATGCAGAACCTCATCTCTGTAATCTTTCAGCCTCAGATGCTTGGCTTGGAAAGACTTATTTACCTATTGAATGACTAAATCAACATCTCCATATGCTTGCAACCTTCTAATCTTCATTTCCTTTGCAACATTCAATCCTAAGAGCAAAGCCTTGTATTCTGCAATGTTATTTGTGACTTGGAAATCAATCTTGAAAGAAAAATGTGTAGTTTATTTAGATGGTGAAATTAATACTCCCTCTGCTCCAACAGTCTCTTTAGTACATGCCCCATCAAAGAACATACTCCAAATATCATCTTCTCCTACCTCTGTGGACTGAATTGCAGGCTTTTTAAGCAACAATGAATCTGACAGTGAATCATCAATCTATAATATGCAAGATCCCATACCTATGTCAAGTAAGTAAATAGGATGGTTGGATGGATTTTGTTCATCACTGATGATGTAGGCAAGTTGTGACTCTATGTATAGTCTCTTATTTACTCCTCCAAAAATAGGAATAGTAGCATACAAAAGGTCCATTTGAAGGGTTCCTCCTAACCTCTTCATCCATGATCTTGATAAAAAACATCCGAATTTTGGTGGAATATCTTCTACAACTACATCCATGATCATAGTTTTCATAGGTGCTTGAGTTAAAGTTACTGGCAAATCCTTGATAAACCTGAGGCATTTAACTTTTCTAGAGTCAAATGAGAAAATATCATGGTAAGTTTTAGTAACTTATAATCCAAGCTCATCCATCACTGCCTTTGGCATCAAATTGTGAGAGGCTCCAGAGTCTAGCAAAAAGTTATGCAATGTTTTGTCATGAATGTTCAAGAGAGATATAAAAAGGTGGACAACTTTCTTCTCTATCCTCTACCATTTGACCTAAGACAATGGTGGGCTTGTCATCATATATATTTAGAATATCAGCAGAAGGAGATATAGATTTGGGATCAAGAGTCTTGAGGATATCTTTCTTAAATGATTCGTTCTTCATTAGCTCAACCAAAGGGATGGGGATTTTGATTTTCTGTATTTCAGCTTCAAAATTGAAAGAATAAGAGGTTCTGTCATAAAGTTTTACCTCATTGGAAGGGGCTTTCAAATCAATATGTTGGTTATTAGGGATTTGATCTTTTTGAGTTGGTTGCTTGGCAGGGGCATCAATCTTCTTGGGAAGAGCAGGTACATCCTCATTTGAAGGGACTTTCAAAGAAGTCTACTGGTCATTTGAGATATGATATTTTTGAGTTTGTTGCTTGGCAGGGGCAACATTTTTCTTGGGAGGAGTTGGTGCACTCTGTTTGGCAGCATTGGACTTATATCTTAAAATGTATTTGTTCTTATCATCATTTTGAAAAATTCCATTATCATCATAATTTCATTTATTTGTTCATTCATTAATGCCTCTTCATAATCATGTTGTGTTAGATAAGATTTCCCTCCATCATCTCCAACATAATGAATATTATTTTCTTCTTCTTCTTGAAAATCATCTTCATCTTCATCCATCACATTATTTTGGAGAGGGGCTCTTACCTTTTGATCTTCTGTGGGGTTTCTTTCTCTCCTCAAGATCTGTGCTTGTTGGTTATTCCTCCTAAAAGTATTAGGATTCTGATTTGGATTTCTGTGAGGGTATTCATATGAACCTTTTCCCTTGGCAGGATGCTTATTTTCAATCTTTAGCTTGGACATTTCTAAGGTTAATGACTCTAGCATCTTAGACAATTTGTCTATCTTGGGATTTTGAATTGATGAGGAAGAATCTTCTTCCTTCTTCCTTTTTCTATCAACATTTCCCTTTAACTTATGAGTAGCTAAGATATTTGACTCAACTTCAAGGGCAACATCTTGCATAAAGGAAAGTGTAGCAGACCTTCTCTCTCTTAGTAGGAAACAAAATTCAGAGTCAAATGAGTTGGCATAAGTGATTTGGGCAGAAGTCTCTATAGGTTTGATTTAGGCAGGTATTTTACTATACATTCCGTTGAATCTCTTGGTGAAATCAGATACAGATTCACCATTTTCTTTCCTTAAGTTTCCAAATTCTATGATATAGTACAAAAAGTCTCTCCTATCTCCCTAGCGTTTCAAAAATATGTCATCCAACTCTTCTATTCCGGCTATGAAACCAACAGGGAGTTCCTTGAACCATTTCCTAGCATGACCATCCAAGCTCTGGACAAAAAATCTAGTCTAGACATCAACATCTTCTATGTTTAGGTTCTCAGCATAGCTATAGAAGGCTTCTATATGTTCTTCTACAGTTACATCTCCCTCTCCATTAAATTTTGGCATATACTTCTGGTAATCACCAGTGGGCATAGCTGCAGGTGCATTTGGCAACACAAGAGGGGCATATCTAGCAGTTAGAATTCGTTGCATTTTGGTCAATGGAGTAGGTGCATCCATGGTGACTGTTGGTATAAAAGGTAAAGTACTTGGAGTAGGCTGTACAACAGTTTGAGGATTTTTAGAATGGAATTATAAAGGAATGATCTTTTCTAATGGAGAAGAGGACTGTTGGGAGGATGTGTAGAACTTTTCAAGTCTCTGAGAAAGTTTTTCTTCCCCCTTAGCAGCTAGTTCTTGTAGGATACTTTATATAGAAAGAAAAATTGTGTAAATAGTCCAATGATCTTTCTCCGGTTCTTCTTGAAAAGAAATGAAAGATGATGATGAATCACTAGCTAAGGGTATGTGTGATGCTTCAACAAAGTTGGATCCTGTGCTTCTTCTACAATGATATGGTCTTCAGCCCTAGAAGTTGATGGTGCTTCTACAAATGTAATAATAGATTCACTACTATACATTTGTGAAGGTAAAGATTCAATAGTGATTTCAATACAAGATTTAGAATCAGAAAAAGCTATATCACTTTGTGTACCTGACTTAGAAATTTGTTCATCAACTGCTCTTCTTCTCTTCCTTAGGATCTGCTCAGGATCAGGAACTGATGTAACAAGTGGTTCTTATGGGTTCGCCCTGGTACTGATTTTCTTTGGAGATAGGATGAACCTGTGGAGTCACTAGATATATGATTACAACCAATGTAATGTCTAATTCTTGTCTATCATCAAGGATCAGTTCTGTGTCGTCTCCTAGGAAAGATGAGCTTCAATCTCCTCTCCCCGACAATGACGCCAATTTGTTATCACTCTAGGAAACTCTCCTAGGTTGTATCTCAGAGATGCCTGGTAACTTAACTAATATTGCAATGGTTCACTCAATGAGGGGTAATGTTTGGATCAAGATGAATATCTATCTCACTGAAATGTATCTTCAAGACAGTCTAGGTATATTCAAACAGTACAAGGCCTTCAAGAGCTATTATCAAATAGGTTGTGTATCAAATGGATGAAGAAACTAATTAGTTAACCAGAACATACATAAAACAATATATATAATGGGTCAACAAACTAGTAGTGAATGCTTATGATCCTTGCTTAATAATCAAAGGTAAGATGACAGTTACCATAGGAAATTAAATAGAGACAAAGAATAAAATTCAACTCATAGGCATAGAACAAAGATGAAAAGAAGGTCTGACAATAACAATGAAAGAAGCATGTAGGCTGAATATATTAAATAAAGTCTCTTTATCACAATAACAATGTAGTTTTAGAACTAAAAATCGAACCCTTGGTTCATCAAAAGTTTGTGGCTTTATATCCTTTACATCAGATATCCAGATCCTAGAATACTCGATCGAATTTACCAAAAATAGAAAGTTAATAACTTACACAAGAAAATAGGCAAAGATCCTATAAAATAGGTCAACTCCTTATCTCAAGTGATCTCCATGTCCTTCAAAATCTTCAATAGGTTTGGTAAGCCTTCCAAGGCTAATAGATCTTCATAAGACACGGGACAAGTCGAAATTGCCACCTGTTGTTCAACAAGACAGTTTTTTGCCCAAAAAATAGGTAACCAATTTAACCTTTTCACCTTGCTAGGCATCTCCAAAATCAAAACAGAATCTTGATAATGATGTCTTTAATTATTATCTATCATTTGGAACCGTTCCTGAGGCATTTGGATAAGAAAAACTTGGATATGTGAAAAAACATTACCTCTCTGCCCTATCAGTGCTTTCGGTGGCTAGAATAGACAAAATCTGGGCCGGTTAGATATCGAAAGCTCTGCTTTCAGTGGCTAATGAACAGTTGAAATATTCTCCTAAGCCACCAAAAGTTCTGTCTTAGTGAAAATTAACAAAATTGCAAAATACCTTTTGTCTTAGCTTTAAAACACCTTAGGGATGATCTTCTGAAGCCTCTGCATCTTGATCAAGTTCTAGAATGGCTGTAGGATTGTTGGTTTCCTCTGGATCATTCAAATGGATGGTTGCATCTGCTAGGGTTTCAAGATCGACAGGTGGTTGAGGCTGAGGTCTTGAAGACATAGCTTGCAACCTTAATGACCTGACCTTTTCCTTCAAATGCATAGCTACTCTCCATAGACTGTTGTAGTCTTTTAGAATCTTCTTCTTCTTTTTCTTTTCCTTTACACTTTCATGTGCCATTTTTTCTAGGGTTGCACTGGTTTCTGCAAAATTATTTGATAGAATTTCATATCTGGCTTTAATCACCCTCTCTAGCACTTCCTGTTGTTCTATTTTCTCTTAAGCTTCTTAATCTTATTTGATCTGTTCTGTTTCTTTTTGCTTCTAGATGTTTCACCTTTTTCAAGACTAGTGAACATTTCGACTTCTATTTCTTGCTCCATGGAGAATTCTATACTTTCATCAACATGGACTTCTTCTTTTTATGGTTCTTCATCTGAATCTGAATATGGAAAATTTAGCAAGTTTGTCTTCTTTGGTGTAGCCTGCTCTATGTCTTCATTAAAATCCATCTTCTTCTTTGCTTTATTGGGCTTGGAAGATGGAGTATCTTACTCAGATGCCACTGGAGTGATAGCTCTCCTCTTTCTTTCTCCACTCCTAGGAATAGAGGACTTCTTTGAAGAACATCTCTCTTTATCCTCTGGCTGTAGATCTGTCTGAAATTCATCCAAAATAAGAAGTGGCCCCAATATTTGTTCCTTCTCTACAACAACTCACAAATCAATAGCTTTATCAAGCCATGATGGGACAATATACCTTCCACCTTGTTGGGTTTAGCTTTAACTTGATGAGCCATCTTAATCAGGCTCCTGTGAAGATAATAAGGCAGGTTGACTGGGCTCCTACAAGTAAAATGGTTCATGAGCTTGAAGTGATAGATCATCACCCTATTGTATCTACCTTCACAAGCTATATAAACAAGGATGGCCTTTAACAAGTGTTTCCATTTTTCTTCAAGGAAAGATATAGGAATATCTTTCTTCCATATCAAACACTTGTGTTCTAGTTTCAAGTAGGACCTAAGTTCAACCTCCTTTGGAACAATGGTTTTGAACCAATTTTCTTCAGTCCTTGGAAGCTCTGCCACTTCATCTATGAGGGCTTTGTCCACCTGGAATTCACCTTGACCAATGACTGCTTTTTTCCCATCAAAAGTTAGAGAAAAATCCTCTGCCAGCTACTGATGAGAACTCTGCAATTTCTCACAAAATTTGTAACAACCCGCGTCCTTGAAGAGTTTATACACCTCTGGGTGTGATTCCAGGTAACCAATGTCATCAAGCTCCCTCCTCAAAATTGGTCCTCCTCTCTTCATTTGCTGGAAATATCCTGTACACCTGCAATTGGAAAATTAGGTTTGGAGGGAGACCACATAGCGCAGAACTAGGGGGTTAAGGCTCAGCTATGCCAAAGGTGAAATAATAGGGGATGTATTTTAAGAAAATCTTGATTTTGAGGAATATAAGAGGCATTTTAGGATTTGACATTATTATAATTGGCAAGGTTCAATAGCTATGAAGTACAACAAGCCACGTGATTTCATGGAACTGAATTTTAAATGATGATACATACCACGCAGAGATCAGATCCTAAAAATAGGACATGTGTAAGGTTTAGAGGATTCAGGATTAGATATGTCAAAGAAAAATCATTAAACACTTAATCACATCTTACCCGGTCATGATCAACCTCTTTTGTTGTCTTTCGGCGGCTAATGCAATCATAACACATCAAACCCGACGGTTCAAGTGCGTGAAAGGACGTGCTAATTGTTTCCAATATCCTGCGATTTCGGTGGCTAAAATGGCTCTGAATTTCGGTTTTAAGATGCTAAAATCTAGGGATTTCGGTGGCTTAGAAGCACTTTTGGAGAAGCACTTAGCCACCGAAACCTGTGTTTTGATTTTTCTAAAATAAAAATCAAATCCAATTTTTTCCAAACTTTATTACAAACATAAGACTCTAAAAAATGAACCTTAAAAAATTTAGAAAAGTATTTTTCAATGACTTCCTATCGCCTAAATGAACAAAACTGACTGTATTATTTGAGGAGATAACATGTACTTTAGTAAATCTTCCACATAAGGTTATCATATTACCTTTAAACAAGCCTATCCTTCCTAATGAAGGTATCACATTAGGCTTCCCCAAAATTTCCCAAGTTTCTTCTGTCATAATATTCACTTGTGTTTCTTCATCCAATACACAGTCTATGCCGAAGTCTTCTATTCTTGAATTTATGCATTGTTTTACTTTCAGGATCTCTGGTAAACTAATGTCTTTGTGATCGTTTATTGTTTCTTTCAATTGTGATAGCATAGTACGAGCTTCCTCTGATTCTTTCTCTTTCTGAGTTTCTAACATACCCTTGGTCTCTTGACTTTCTTCATAGTTTTCTTGTCTCATGTTCATCCTTTCAACTTTAGCGATCATTCTTGGACAATCCTCAACTTCATGACCAACAACTTTACAACAAAGACAAATAGGACTTGTACCGGGGAATTCCTTAGCAATATGTCTCGGCCTTCTACAGTTATAACACAAATTCAATCCTCTCTTTCTTTTAAACGATCCCCAAACTCTTCTGTACTGCGTACTAGGATCACAGTGTTGGACCTGCAATCTACAAAAATTCTTTCTAGGTTCTTGCATCCACTTATTAGTTCGAAAATTCTTTCTCTGCATAGGAATAACATATCTTTCTTCATTTCTAATAGCTTTACTTAGATCAAATCTTTCTTCCAACTGCACCCTAGTTTTCAGACTAGAACATAATCTATTAAACATACTTAAATTCATGCTTTCGAAATAAATTTTTTCACTTATCTTACTCTTATCAGAGCACAAAGATTTACCTCTTTTAATATCTTACCTATTTTCTTCAAATTAGATTCTTTCTTAGCACAAAGATTCACAGGTCAAGTAGAATACTGCGCACTACAGCAGCAGATCTATGCACAAAACTTCTCTTTTTTTTTACTTCAGTTCCTATCAATCATAGTTTCAGGTCCTAAAAATGGAACCATTTGTTGGCACAGGGGAAAACCCAAGGTTCAATGCTTCAAAAACACACCAACAAAACCCTAACTACTGGCCCTTTTGGAAACACCTGCGAAGCAGGCGAAGTCTCACCCGAGGTAGAAGCAGGGGGGGTTACATGACACAGGTTTTTGTAACCAAGCTAGGACACAGATATGTGATTATAACACTTCGCAGAGTATTCTAGCAACACTTTAGAAGATAATATTCCTTAGTTCATGAGTTTCATTGGCATCGCAAAACAAACCCTACTATAGATCGGCACAGTAATAGTAAATATTAGGTACCTCAATTACTTAGCACTTAGTAATGAGTTAGATCTCTCATTTATCCATAACGCACAAGTAAAGCACTAAGCAACATCAGATCTATTCATTATACATAATAAAAAAAGCATTAAGTAGATAAATGACAAACACAACATAGCACAAAACACATCAAAGACACAAGATATACGTGGTTCACCCCAGTGTGGGGCTACATCCACCAACTACTTCATCTTCTTTATTAATATTCAATCTTCTTACAGTCAGTTTCTCTTGTGCACCAAGCCATGGAGCCAAGCTTCACAGAGGACAGGAGATCTGCGCACTGATCACTCGATCCTCCTTCCTAAAATTAGGTCAAGGCACAGACCCACTCCTCTATCAAGCATAGAGCCTTACATACAACCTATGTTGCACAAAGCAACTTACAACGAATTGCACTTAGCTCTACAAAACCTCTACCCTAGTCCTCCCTCTTTCTTATATTTATATATTTACAATTCCTTACAATAATCATGGGTAATCCCATGGGCTGACATCCCATAACTCATTACAAAAACCCCTTACAAAGCTCTCAAAATGAGTGAGATCCACGATCTCAGTTTCACCTGGGTGCTCCATCTTCGAATAGCTTGTCGAAGTCCAAAAAGTGGTCAAACCTGACCAAGGTTTCCTCAAAACTTGGTCGAGGGCCAACAATACAAGCCCCTCACAATCCCTAGCCATTGAATACTACAATGTATTTCTTATTCCTTCTATAGGAATGTTCGTCAAGTGAGTTGGTAGGGATACTTTGGACCTTAACTTCGATGACGCTAAAATTGTAGAAAGAGAGTTATCCTCTTATGACAATCACCCACACTTTGAGGAATTTAGTTTGGCTGGAATGAAGCCTTTACTGCTATCAAAGACACCCAAAAAGGAGCCCAAGGATATCGACAGTGTGGTAAATTTAGTCAATAAATTGTCAAACAAGGTTATTGATGTCAAATTTTTTCTCATTTTTTAAGAGAAATGACAACCCACCATGACCACCCAAAGCTCCTCATATCATATTGAATCTAGATATCTTCAACAATGATAAATTATGCTCGTACCGCCAACAAAATCATCTGGAAAGGACTTACCTTTAGTGGGTCAATTCCATGACCTTAGTCATCAATCAGTTGTTGGATCAACAGAGACTAAATGATGAACAACTTGATGAATCTTAAAATGATACCACTCAAGAGGTTCCCCTAGAATATGTTATTCCATTTTGGGATTGGTGTATAGACTACGACGATGAGAAAATAGAAGAAATATTTGTAGAAGATACACCAATAGTTAAATTTGTTCCTAGAGACTACAATTTACATAGCAAAGGTCCAATTCATATTTCCTCCTCTTCCAAAGATTCCAACATTCCTCTCAGTAAGATTACCCCTCATTTTCCTACCCCAAAACTAAATGTCCCAGCATAGGCGAAAAACAGTAGCAAACCTAATGTGAATGTTCCAGCTGACACAAGAAAACTAAGTACATTTGACCCCATTGGAAACAATGCCAAACCTGACACAACAAAAACAAACAATAATACATGTGATCCAAAATCAAACCCAACAATAAGGAAACCAAACATGCATGCTTTAGACTATAACATTATAGAAGATATGAAAAAGACGAAAGAAAATATATCTGTGTTTGATATCTTCTCATTACCACAACAACGTGATCCACTATATGATGCTTTTAACCCCAATAATTCTCAAAAAAAGATAATTGTTACTACTAAAAACATCCCTCAGAATGTTGAGTCACAGGAAGTACACAAAGTGGAAATCGCGGATTCCATAAATGCAGTGTTGGAGCAAGCTAATTTTTGGGCACAACGCAATAGTTTTGGAGGATGCTTGGAGTGCGTGTCGAGAAATGAGGAGAAATTAGCAGGACAGAAGGAAAAGAAAGAAACATGCCATGAAATAATGAGAAGAAGCACAGATTCAAAGCAAGGAATGAAGACCAACCGCGCACAAGGAGTTATTATGTGGACAAGTCTAACCCATTAGGGTTAGGATTTTGGGTTATGATGTAAGGGTTTTTACCCATTTTGGTATTATAAATAGGCATTGTAAGATCT
>JASDQU010281122.1:0-14707 GCA_032191745.1 Picea mariana
CATCTATCCTGTTTCATTGAGAAGGTACTCTTCCAACCCAAGATATTCAACCACAATCATGTGTGTCTGAAGAACTTAGCGCACTCAAAGAATATACAAAGGAATTACTCATCGACCTCATGACTGAGAGAGCCATGTCTGAAAGAGTGATGTCTGTGGGTGTACAAGCATCATTGACGAGAGTGCAAGCCTCTCCGTCGACTTATCGCGGAGTCGGACCATCCTGACCATCAACGGAAAAGAGAACCAAACATAGATATGACCTAGCTAATGTGAAGTTGATCCTATCCATATTTCCAAACTACATTCTGCCTCTAGCTAGTGCGGTGAGTCGAGATAGTGTGCCAAGATATTTCAAGTACACCATGATTATTGCGTACCTTTGGAAGGGGATACACGTAGTTCGAGCACAGCAGGAAAATATTGCAGTGTTAAAGTTTAGTGACTTCAACCTCAGAGATCACAAGAACTATAGTATGCTCATCCCATATAAATACCTAACCATGATGAAGGGGAAGAACTCAAAGATAATCCCCCAACTGTGGATGATGAACCTCACGCAATTCACCTTGTTAAACGTAATGAAAATCCCACACTTTGGAAGGCACCAGGAATTCAACGCCTATGTCAAGTTATTTCTTTCATGTTACCATGGCAGTTACTTATGGCTAGACCACTGTATTATATTCGATCCGACGTTGATCCATAGGATCACAGGATTAAGTATGGAAGGACCTGACCCGCAGGAATTCTATCCAGGAAAAGCCAAAGATCGCGCTCTAGCACAAAAGATCAAGAATACATATGGCGATGTTGAAAAGGGGATGCGAGGCTACAAGGTAGCCTCCATCCATAATGAAGCAGTGTGCCTAGCCTTCCAGCTAATAGACGGAAAGTTAGTAAGGAAGAACAGACTTACGCAGGTCACAGGCTTTGTCATTGACCTCACAAGGAAGTGCGTAGAAGGTCTACAGATGAACTGGGCGAAGTACCTAGTTAATCGGCTAGAACTAGACTGTCGCAAAGCACATGATCAGGGCTACGAGTTTCAATTTAGCTCACTCGTGATCCTCATTGCCTTTGTTGCCTTGGGGATATCAAAAGGTGTGAACTTACCGGATATTGAACCGTTCGAGTCACTTTCTATGAAGTTCACCACACTCTGTTACTCGAGTGATATGAACAAACAGTGGCAGTCGAACGCTATTTTTCACACCTACTACCTTCAGCTGAAGAGATCCATCGAATATAAACCTCGCATGACTCTGAACACCCTACAGAGGTTCCAACCCCTGATGAAGTTTTGCATAGATCAACACTTCATCTACCTTACAACGCGAGCCGATGAACATAAGGAGAAAATTCAGTCGTATACAAACTCATGGAAGAGGACCTGGAGGAGATCACTAAGGTCTGGTCCACAGACCTCCTTATTCTGGAAAATCCTACAGAGATGTCTAACCCTAATATCCCAGAAACCACTCAAAAAGAATAGGATACACACATACCCAACAGAACAAAGAAGACCAAAGAGGTCCAATATTTAAGCAACGCCTCAGGAAAGATTGCTTCAGTATCACCTGACCAAGGGGGTGATGATGAAGAGATAAATGGAAAAGGAGCTGAATAGAATCCCAGAGAAGTAACATCACCCAGAGATGAGATCGATATCACCACCCAGAGATGAGACCGGTCTCCTGAATAAGAGGAAGGTTTCTCCCCCGAAACCTTCTTCCTGGAAGAAATCGAAAGCCACCGTGACCAATATGAATACTATGCTCACTACTGATGATTTTGACTTCATCATAGAATCCCTAAACAACGCTTCACTGAAAATCATGGAGAAACAAGAAGCTAAGAAGGAGGAAATGTATGACAGAATTAAGATAAAATTTCGAGGGGTACAACAGGCCCTTCCGTCCAGCTGTGCAGTGTCCATTGCACCCCTGCCATCAGGAGAACCAGAGTTGGGAGATGAGCCTGCCCAACTCCAACAACTAGCTGATGCAGTCAAAGCTCATCTTCATCGCACACAAGAAGAAACAGAAAAACCCACACAGGCCTTGAAGCAAGTGCAAAGCGTAATTTTAGAACAACGCAGATTTGCAGAACAGGAGAAGGTTTCTCTCCAGGAAAAGTTTGAAGCAGAGAAAGTACAGATGCAACAAGAAAAATAACAGTTGCTCATAGAGAAACTCGAAGTGAAAGAAGCATTCAATAGAGCCCTCCACTCTGTGACAGGATTAGAAACATAGGAAGAAGACTAAGTCACAAAACAAGTAGAGAATCTCGCAGAAGCTATCCAGTAGCTACAACAACAAATGGCAGACTTAGAGATTTGAACCATGCCTGACACCTCGTAGGATGTAAGGGATCAAAGAGAAGCAATTGCTCAAAGAATAGTTGAAAGAATCAAAGTCCTTGCCATGGAATGCAAGAAACTGAGTGATCACAGTGCCCAGACATATGAGCGACTCACTGAGAATCCAGAATTGAAGGCACTGGCCTCACAACTACAGAAAGTGAAGAAAAAAGTAGAGACAATACAGGCGTAGTTGAATCCCTTATCAGCTATGGAAAGAATGAACCAATCCCAAGAGCAGCGCACTGCCCAAGAGCAGGTCCACTCTATTCAAAGAAAATTTATGCAAGTAACTCAGAGGCTCCAACCTGTACAGGATGAGGCTTACCAACTGTTCACAGAGATCGAAGGCCGAGGAGCGGAACTGGAGCAAGTTGTCACTGCAGTTGAACAATGCCTAGAGGGACCTATCAACGAAGAAATCATACAAGAGTTTGTTGAACAGAAGGTTGTGGCACAACAGCAAGTCGAACCAGCTCGAGCCAAGCTCAAGGATTTTGAACTAGAACTAGTCAAATCAGAGTGACTTGGGATGAGTCATAGGTGAGTGTTGGGGGCCTGTTGGCCCTTGACCAAGTTTTGAGGATTCTTGGTCATGTTTGACCTAATTTTGGGACTTCGACAGGCTGTCGAAGGCGTAGCAATATGAAGCAAAAATCATGGGATATCGGGCCCTTTTTTGGATTTGAGATTACTTAATGGGTATGGGATGTCGGCCCATGGGTTTACCCATGTTTAGGCCTATTTTGTAATGTATAAATAAGTATCTAGGCAATGTAAGAGAGAGACCTAGAGACCGAAAGAGACCTAGTACACAAATGTGCTAAGTGCTAGAGTTGGATCTATGTGATCAAGAGTTGTAAGTTCTTTGTGCATATTATGTGAGTCTTGCAAGGCTAGTACAAGTAACTGTAAGAGACTGTGTGAAGGCTTGGTGATGTACCCTAGCTAGAAGAAGGGGGATCTGGCAGAGTGAGCACAGATATCCTGTCTTCTGCGGAGTAAAACTTGGATGCTATGTGCCTGTAAGAAGCTTGACCAAAGATAATAAAGAAGAGAAGAGTTTGTGGATGTAGCCCTAGGGTGGGGGTGAATCACGTACATGTTGTGTTACTATGCGTTTTGCGATGTATTGATATGTTTATGTGTTTACTTTTTTAGTGCTTAAATATCGATGAATGACAGATAAATCTGTTGATGTTTAGTGCTTAATAATATGGATGGATGATTAGATCTGACTTATGTACATATGCTTAGTGCTTAAGTACCTTAGATCTAAATGAATACTATGATACTCTGTAATAAGGGTTTAGTTGCACCGTAACTAAAAATGGATATTTGTGAATGTTAACTATTGAGTGCTTTGTTAAGTGTTAGAATCACATATCTGTGTCCCAGCTAAGGTTGCAGACATCTAAGTCTTGCAACCACCCCTGCCTCTACCTCGGGTGAGAATTCATCTACTTCGCAGGTGTTTCTGAAAGGGCCGGTAGTTAGGGTTTTGTTGGTACGTTGTTATAGCATTGAACCCTAGGTCTGCCCCTGTGCGAAAAATGTTCCAAATTTTAACCGTTATTTGGAAAGCTACCAGAGCAGGGAGATGGGGCTCCCCACTATCAAGATCAAAGGTGATGAACCGAGTGTCAGTAGGGTCGACTGCCCCTAGGGTGTAAAGTAATGATTTTCGTTGAGTAGGACAGGTTTGAAGGACTTCTAAAACTAACATGACAGTAGGAGATTGTGCCAAGTTATCGACCATAATTTAATTGTGTGCCACCCTAGCCTGAGGGTTGTTTACATTCTGTCGCAATGGGATGTGAGGAATATGAAGGGGTGTTTCAATATTAGGGAATGGAATCATAAAAGGTGGTCTAGTTGTAACTGGGGCTGATTCCGAGGTTGTGGGAGAAGAGTCAGGGGGTGCGTGGTATTGACGACTGCGTGTTTGTAGAAGAACTTATTCCTCTCTAGTGAGGAGGATAGTGTGATCTGTAGAAGTGCACAGGTTTGGATACTGTCCCATCTATGGTGGGGTAGGATGCATCTCCTATTGGGTTTTCATAACACCTTGGTGTGGAATGGGGTTTTGCAGCATGGCTGGGGGTGGTTGCTGCACATATTTTTGTGGGGCCTGCTGAGGGGTAGGCGATGCTGGGGGATGTGGTTCATTTTTAGTTCTTTCATCTGTTTAAATTCAGCAATTTGAGGGCAATGGTGAGTATAATGGACATACTCATCGCAAAGCGCACAAGGGAAGTTTTTACGAAGATTGTTGTTATTCTTTCCTTGGAATTTGTTATTATTTCCCCCTTGGGGGTTTTGGTTCCCCTAATTATGGTTTCCCTCGGTAGGTTGGTTCTGTTAGGGGTGATTCTTACCTAGTCCTAGATTATTATTGTTTCAGTTTTTTCCTTTCTTTTTGGAATTATTCCACTGATGGGTCAGATTTTTCGTATTCATGTGTTCAAAATTTTGATATTGTTGAATGGGAGAGGGATTAACAAAATTAACCCCAGCATTTGGGTGTCCTTATGGTGGAGCCATGGGTTATAGAGGGCTAGGAAATGGAAAGTATGGATTATTTTGTGGCAATGATCCATAGGGTACATAGGAAGGCATAGCACTTTCACTAGTTCTTAGGGTGTAAGCTGAGGTAGAGGGGGTACCAGAACTTGGTTGGATAGCTGGGCGTATTGTGGGTGATGGTGGGGGTCCACTTATGGGTGAAGGAAGGGAAAAAAGGTATGGTTGTTGATAATGGGGAGGACGATAGTAAGGGGGTCCTCCATATACCGACATATATTGCGGTGGTACAAACATAGGTGGTTATTGGGGGTGTGGATTGTGGTGTGTTGTGGTACCAATCAATCCATCCGTGGAGTGGTAGTACCATATATAAGTATCCTGACTGTGAATAAATGAGTTTAAAATGTTGAGACTTGTCAATGGATTCTTCTTCAAACTGGGGGAAGGTGGCAACCACATCCTTGGAAAGGAGGGAAACAAGTGATTTGAGAAACCAATTTAGGCATTGTTTCTTGGTGGATTCATCTTTGCATAGACTACGCCATCGACGCCATTCGTGAATGTGGTTAGTGATGTGTGTGGAGGAGGTTTGTTTAAACTCTAAGAGTAGTTCGAGACCATTTTCATGATGGATTAGTAGTTGAAAGAAGGTCAAAAATGCTTTGGCCAAAGATTCAAAGGTCACATGGGACCCAAATTTTTCTTCTACATACCACTTGGCTGATGGGCCAATGAACGTGCGTTGGAATAACCTCAATCAGATGAAGTCATCCATGATGTTGTTTGAAGAGCACCATAAGTGGAAGGTCATGATATGGTTGGTCGGGTCGTCTCCCATTTTTCCTTCAAACTTGGGGATGTTTGAAGGTAGTTTTGTAGGCATTGTAGGCCANGTGTTGTATGTACCTGACCTGTGAGGGGGGTTAGGTGGAGTTGTACTTCCCCCTTGGGAAGAAAATTCCCCCCCGCTTTCATGTAAAGGAGAGTGAGTGGATGATTGACCTTGGGAAGTGGACCCAAGTAGAGTTGATCCCAAGATAGTAGCACTCACACGGGTGTGAGAGGGTTGATCCGATGAGTTGGAAAAACTAGGAACTCCTCCTTGAATGGTAGGGATATTTTGCAAGCATCTAGAATGGAGGCGGTTATGTGGGTCCCCTATGATGTTCTAACAAAAAAATGAATGTGTGCAACTGGTGATGAGAGTAATAAATGAACAAGAGACTTTGTATTACTTGGACCTTCACAATATATTTCACAATTGTTTTGTAATCACAAGAGCATCATATATAAATCAATTGAAAAAGAAGCATATATGTGGATAGGGGGATTTTGTCCGCGTGGGAGAACAAAGAAAGAAAATGCTCATGTCCTAAAAATATGTAACGTCCTTCCTCTCGAATAGAACTAGAACTTCCAATAGAACTCAATAGTGGGGTCTGAAGCCACTGGAAGAGGAACTAGTGAAGGATGAAATAATCAGTTATAATGAGAGGTAGAGTGTGCATCAGGGATGATTTTAGGGGCTAAATTTCTCTCATGGACTAATTTTCCATGGTTTTTCAAAAAATGAGATTCGCTATTTTAAAAATGATTTTCCCAAATTCTATAGGATAAAATTGTTTTACCTTAAAAATAACTGAAATTTTATAAAAACTATATAAAATAATTAGAAATTTGAAAAGTTTTACAAAAATATTTCGAAACATTTATAGTTGACATATGAAGGATTAGTAAGATTCGCCAAGGTTTCTACATTTTAAAATAAATTTCCATCCTTAAAATCATCCCTGGTGTGCATATCTCGAAAGAGTTAGCGATATTTCCCAATAGCCACACAAAATCCGATCAAAGTGCAATTACAGCCCACAATTTCCACTCGGGTAGATGTCCTAAAATTTGGTCACTAGGTACCTCGGTCAAAGTGCGACATTTAGATTTTCGGCCTCATAAATGGGTAACGGGATGGATCTCGTCCAAGAGGTGGGTGCCTCAAGGGTTGATGCATAGAACAACTAGACATCGGCCTTCAACCCTTCACGGGTATCTCCCTGCCTTATGGTGTTAGGAACACTTGACTTGGAGGATTTTAAAGTTCCCTATTTGACAACTTCTACTATTTGAAGATTTGAGAACCAGATAACGAGGATTTATTTGGATGCCTATCCCCGAAATCCTACCTAGACTAAATTTTTTTTTTCGGCACCTCCTGTGGAGGAAAACTTAGTGAGTTTTTAGAAAAAATTTAGATGTGGTTGTTCGAGAGATTGGGGGTGTGAACCAATCTCGTTGAAATTAAGTGGGAGTGGATAGTCTCGTCACGAAAAGGGTGGGGTGTTTTAGAATCCATTTGGAGGAAACCTACTTCAACTTCGACGATTCTAGATGAAACTATGTGAGTGAGTAGTGACTTTGTGTGTGAACAAGTGGAAGTGTGCCAAAATTTTAATAAGTTAGGTGTCACCTTGCTGCATGTGGACTTCGTGTGGTTCTTACAAGTCTTGATTACCTAATTTACTAAATGCCATTGGTACAAACTTACGGAATTTTAAAGTCCCTAGAGAACTAGCATGTGGACATATGGGTCCTTACCAATCCTTTAATGGCCTAGTGTGATTTAATCTAAGAAAGATTCAAAAACTATCCTAGATTGTGGACATGTGGGCATGTATGGGCCCGTTACAAAACCTTTAAACTTCCCCAATGATGTAATCTAAGAAAGTAGATTCAAAACTATCCTATATTTGCAGCATGTAGGCATGTATGGGCCCTTACAAATTTAAGATGTGTTTGAAAAATAAACTAAGAGGAGTCCCAAGGGGGTTGTTGTCCTCTCCTAAAGATTTTTTCTTTTAAGGGAGATGAAATTTCCCCTCAATCATTTTTTTGATTCTCAAGATCTCTCTATGGCGCAAGAGAAGAGCATACTCAATAATTGACGTTCAATTTATGGTCCCAATGCAAGTGATTATATATGTGATATAGAATGGTTCCAACTTAACTTTAATCAAAGCAAGCCATCCATGTGGCAAAATGATAGCAAAAAGAGGATAAATATGAAATTTATCCCCCCTAAGTGCCTATGTTTTGACTAACCCTTCATGTGGAGAGGGAATCTAAGTGTGGTTCATATTACAATTTGCATAGAATCAAGCTTAAGAAGGCTATGGGCCTTCAACAGATCACAAAAACCCTTACAATGTGTGAATTTTTGGATAGATGCCCAAGTCGCAGAGTAGACAGAGGCGCATTTGGCGCCAATGCGCAAATCAAAAACAACCTTTTGACATAGGTGCACAGAATGTGCTAAGCAACACAGTGATTTTGGTGCACGTTCTTGGAAGACGTGCCTATGGGTTAAAAAACTCATGCATTTTATGTTACACGGTCGGGAAGAAAATTTAGAATGAAATTCTCTTAGCTCAACTCTGAATTTAGGTTTTTGCAGGCAGGCTTGGGCCGGTTATCATTCCTGCAAGTCAAATACGCCAAAAAGAAGTGCTCAAACTACCCAAATGGAAAGGAAAATGATACCTATCCCTAGCGGAATCGCCAATCTGTTGTATCCCTTTCGTCACCTAAATGAGAAAAAGATGGACACTTACAAGTCTAGTTGGGTTAGCTAGACATGACAGAAGTGAGTGCCAGAGTTAGAAATATCAAGCACAATAAGCAAATAAACAACTAATCTAATACAAATTAAAGAAACTAAACTAATGTGCATAAGGGAAATAAAACAAAAGAAATACCGATATTCATGCCACCAATGGATAGATTGTATTAGTGGGCGAGTACCAAAGAGAAAGGGAGGCTTATGGGTCCCCTCTTCCTCCAAGGGAGGGCTCTTGAACCCCCAATGATTGAGCTCTTCTTACAAATAACAAATTTAAAGGAAATGGTGAATAAATCCAAAGCTCATTCACTCAAGAGGTGATGTGAATGGCCCAATGAAATGATGCTCATATGCTCCAATGAGGAAAGAGGTTCCTTGCAGGAGAATAGAGGCATCATAACAATACAAATAGATTCTTGGAAATATAGTGCACCCATGGCCTCTTTTTATAGAAAATCTTTGAGGCTTTATACAACTGGTCTTTAGTGTGAACAAGGGGCCCTTTAGGGCACCTCTAGGTCTTTGACCAGCCCCCCACTCAGATTCAGCTCGAATTTGGGGGTCAAATCGACTTGGGAGTTGAACCAGAAGTGGGTGGGAGACTGACCAGAATAATTAATGCACCGTTCTTAATTGTGCATGGCTTTTTGCATCCACAGTCGTGCATCAGGAGCATGTGCACTTTTCTGGATTTTTCGACTCTCGAATGTGTGCATGCTTCCTTTGTATTCTGAGCACATGTTGATTTTATAACTGGTTGTATAGTTTTGGGCCTTTTGGAAATGAATTTTTTGGGCCATGGATGAACTAATAGTTGTTTGGAGATGCTGGATTTCTGTAACCATTTGCGGATGAAATTTCAGTGATAACAATATGGTTCTTCTGTTTCATCCCCATGGAACTTTGGTAATCTTATCATTGGTTCTACACCTACCATTGTGGAATGTGTTGTACCTACTTCATGCAGTACTACTATATATGTACTTTTGTTCATACGTGAACTCCCACTAGTATTTCTATTGGTACTTCCACTTATACCCTCACTTATATTATGATCTCCTAGATTCCTCTGATTTGCAGTCACAAGTTCTCTATACAAACCTTTCTTTGTTGATGTATTAATCGTACATGGGGTTATAGGTTCTACATTGATTTGGATCTAGACAGGGGTACTTGCTTTCGCATTAGATCTTGCTACTCTAGTATTTCTTTCATATGTGGTGCAAAATAGTTCTTCAATGTGCTCCACAACATGGATATCCTCTACCTCTTCCTCATCACTCTCCTATCCTTCCCTCTCGGCTACTTCTCTTTTCTTCCTATTTAGATTATACTAGTACAGTCTACCACTAAATGTCATCGCTTCCTTCTATACAATTTCCTATATCTCCTCTTGATCCATCATAATGGGATATTTATCTTTATTTATCTATTCTCTATCAATTTCCCTCTCCATCTAATATCCTCCCCACTGTTTCCCCTAACTCCCCCATGCACGCAGGGTAGTTTAGTTGTCTGATTCCATGGTTAATAACCCTTTATCATGCACCAATATTTTGATTGAACTGTAAAATGACCTAATGTACCTTCCACTTGGACCCTTAAGAAGCTGCTTCTCTACTACATTGTAAGGATTCGATGTATCTACTTCAAACTCAGTGATATACCCCACTATAATGTTTTCTATCCAGAAATCTGTTGCGTGCATGAATTTGTTATTCACCTTCTTCAACTGCGTGATATTGTCTTCTATGCACTACAATGATCTAAATCTATTCATCAGATGGGTATCTTTCAACCATGATATCCACTCCTACAATAGTGTGGGAAAATCACTAAAGAAACTCTCGTTTATTTCATTGAATACGTATCTCTCCAAGTACTATCTTTTCATAAACCTAGGGCTTCTATTAACTGTGTGGAAAAACTCTAGTTCCTAAACTGTCAACCATCTTTCAATCTCCACTTTCATGGGGTTCCAAACTAAAAAAATCCCCTTTCTTAAATCCTCGGGCTATAATGCGTGATAAATCCCTCCCAATCTAATCTCCTGAGTTTCAACTAGGAGTAGAACCATTGTTGGTTTTTAAGGGATGACCTAGGTTCTAAATACAGGATTACCAACAACCCCTCGACCATTGGCCCTTATAGATACCAAAAGGAAACACAACACACAGATTGCACGACGTAGTCTCACCTGAGATGGCTTCAGTGGGTGGCCACAAGACTCAGGTGTCGGTAACCATGGGATGGGATGTGATTCTCTCTAAGAGGCATTATATCTACTCACTTGCTAGCCCTCAAATACCTATTTATTATTCTAAATCTAATTGGATGTTAGTTCTTACCATGGACACAATTGTTCCAACAAAACTTCATTAACCATTATAACAACATATACCCAATGACATATATTTATCTATTGAAAATAAGATTTAGATATGAATACTAACTATGACATTCATCCATTTAGTATTGTTCTACAGATTTCATCAGTTTATCCTTAGTGCATAATATTATTTCCTTTATTATTCTAGCATGTTCATCATAAAACTCATTAAAGAAAATATAATCAAGAGTAATGCAAAAATTCACACATAACCCAGATATATCATTGTTCACCCCCTCCATGGGCTATGCCCAAAAAGATGAGTCGCTTCAGCTCTTTATTAATCTTCATGCAAAATCCAGTGTCGTGCACCGTATATTTCTTCCTTCATTACAATCGATCTCCACAAATCACTATAGTCTTCACAAAACTTAGAACTTCTAACCAACCAATGATCTGACTTCCTAACTGACTAACTTCTTTTATAGTCCTAATATATTCTACTTATACAAAAATGGAACAAATCCTTTACCAAAGCTATAACCCTAAGTGGATTAGGTTTGTCCACTTTCCAACTGCTTAGTCTTGGCTAGTCCATGATCCAACCATTCCCCAAGTCGGTGCTTGTCCACTTTACAACTTTTCCACAATAGTTTGTCCACTTTGTAATCTCTTTTTCTCGGTACTAGTTTTCCTCTGTTTTGATGCTTCTTTTCCTCTATTCTCGGTGCACTTCCCATTTTCTAGTGCTACCTTGGTTTCTTCAAACTTCCTTGATTTTATTCCAAAATTGGCATGTGCCAACATTTTTCAGTTGAGCAAAGCAAGGTTATAGGTTGCAAAGATGGAAGAAGAAACATAGGTCTACAGTTCTTGGTGCCTCAAAAGGAAGAAACCATCTCTAGTTGGAGATAATGTTAGCATTAAAATCTACTTGTTAAAATTCGTTTCCAAAATATATTTTTTCAAGAGATTCATAGATTTGGATGTTATAAATATTTAAGAATTTTTGGGAATTGAATAGATGTATTAGCTATATACATCACGAGATAATGGTCCTCTTCATATCTCACAAACTCACAATCAATACTGCCTATTACCCTCATCTTTCCATGTTTTTCAAGTGATGGACTAACAAAATATGTCTCTCCCAAGAACAATGTAGGAGATGCTAAGAGTATTGTAACTAATTACAAGAATTTATATATTTTTAACAACAACAAAAATGACAACAAGAGGTCTAAAAATAAAGGAGAATAATCTTGAGTTATTAAGGGAAGAATCAATCTTATTTGCCAAAGAATATTCATTTGTTCAAATCTAGGTCCAACAAAAACACCAACATTTTTTCAAATTAAATCCATATTTTAAGGAAACGTTTTAGTAGGAAGTGGAGCACATTAAAAGCATAGGAGCAGTCATCAAATCATTTCCAAATTTAGGGAATTTAAAAAATTGACATATCCAGTTAGTATATGGTTAAAATAGGACTTCCAAGCATACAATTCGAATCCAAATCCAACTTTCAAGGGATGAATACAACAAATGAACATGTGACAGAGTATATTGAATGACAAGGTATCAAGCTTGTTAAGAAAATAAAAATTAGTTCTATCATTTAGGCATGGAACTCAACCAACAAGGAGGATAAAAGAGATCAGTAGTAAATAAATTATTTCTAGTTTCACAGGAAGAGAATTAGAATTTGAATCATTTCAACATCCAGTTTCATATTTCATGTGACAGAATAAAGATTTATTTTATTTTTAGTTTTATTCATAATAACTAATAGATTGTAATTTGATATAAATGTTATCTTTGAAATGTAAAGGGGGTATTCCTTTTGGGAAGATATGGTTCAAGTGTTGAGAGTTTTGGGAGGTCTAATAATTATGTGAAGGAGTCTTATTGTATGCAACATTTCATACTCAAGGATTCATTCATCCTAATGGTTAGATCATGCATCTATGTGTCTCTCTTTTTCTATCTTATTTGAATGGGAAGAAAATTTATGCAATGCACCGATCTTCACTGATTCAACTTTGATTACAGTAAACACTAGTAGAATTTGGAAAATAAATGATTACGTGGCTAAAAAGTTTAGTCACGACATGAAAAAAAAAACTAAATTCTACTATTTTTTTGCAACACGGTTACAAATGACTAAATAGATGACTAATTTTATTGTCAGGAAAAAAAACACATCTAAATAATTAGTCACACAAATGACAACGACTAAATAAATGACTAATTTGATTGTTGGGAAAACACAACTAAATAAATATTAATAGTCACACAATATAATTTGAAAACTTTATATACACTATAGCTATGTGGATGATTTAAAATATATTAATTATCAATGGTTATGAAAAATCTATCATATTTTGTAATATTGTAATATTATATAATATTATAATGTTTTTTTTATAATAATTCTTACTATCATTTCAGTCCTTTCACACCATATATGACAAATGTTGACAATCAATGTATTCATACTACTCTTTGAAGCGGTGGGAGAATAGGGTTATATTGATCGCATTCATAATTTGACAAGGGCACAAAAGGTGGGAGAATACAATGCTCTTCATAATTTGATGAGGGTGTAGAGAAGGTGGGAGAATATGGCAAACTTCAGGTAATTAGACAACTATTCCATGGGCGCAGAGGGCATGGGTGCAGTGGTTGTTGGACGTTGGTTATGAAAGTAAGTGAAGATCAAGCAAGAAAAGGCGAAATGCGAACTGCGCAGAAGACATAGTGACTGTTACTGGGTCGAAGTGAGAAAAATAGAAGAAAGGAAGGAGAGAAGTAAAAGGAAGCAAGATGATGAATGAGGAAATCAAGGATGACAGATCAGCAAGGAAGAAGGATCATGGACAACATAGAAAGAAGAAAAATCCACCGTTGGATGCTTTGGAGCACCGTGCGAGAAGTAAGGAAAGACAAGCTGGAGAAGCCCTAAAAATGTGGGTCAAGTTGACCTAGGGTTTTAGTATCTAGGGTTTTGACACCTAGATTTCAGCCTAAGGATGTCGGTGAGTGATTGAAATGTATAAATAGAGGTCAAGAGGACCTAGGATGGGCTGTTTTCATTGTTACTATTGTTGGTGTTATGATTGTTGTTGTGTGATCAAGTGAGTAACATTGTGTGAGAGAGAAGTGTTGAGTACGAGAGCCTTTTGTATTGTAAGATATTCAGCTGGGTGCAAAGATCAACCCTGCAGCTAGGTGTGCAAGGAGGGGAGAGATAGAGAGGAGAGGAAAGAAGATATGATAGTTGAGAGTGCAGACAAGAGCTGTATGCTTCACCTTAATATAATATAAATCATAGTTCTATGGACATAGCCCTAGAGAGAGAGTGAACCATGTATACCTTGTGTTGTGTATGATTGATGCTATGTTCTTTTCCTTTGATATACTAGTATTGCATTACTGTGGTAGATCTGATAGATGTGTGGAATAGATCTAAGTTGATAAGTGACATATGCATACTGTATTTTTCTGGTATTAGATGCACTTTATATTCCCCTTGGTTGTAAACATCCCTGTCCTGGAACCCCCCCATAGTTGCTTCGTGTGAGATTGCATCTTCTTCGAAGGTGTAGCTGAAAGGGACAGTAGTTAGGGCTTGTTGGTGTGCTCTTGGAGTTGAACCCTAGGTCTGCCCCTGTGCCAACAAATGGTTCCATTGTCAAGACTTGAATCTTCTTGAGGGAATGTCAAGGTGGTTCCCATCAAAGACAAAGATTCAGAAGTGGATAGAGGATCAAGAAAAGGACTTCGCTAAATCCCAAAACAAGAACCCTAATCTTAGTACAGAGTATTGGTTAGGAAGGTATATGTTTACTGATATACACGAGATATTCTTTGG
>JASDQU010281130.1:14806-28888 GCA_032191745.1 Picea mariana
ATTGGTTGGTATGACAGGTAAGAATGGTGAAGAGATTGATTGTAGAAGCAAGTTGTTTCATATAAGAGTAATCATGCGACACACTAAGATAGAAACATTAATCGACAATGGATCTCAATCTAATCTAATCTCAGAAGAATTGGTTAAGCAATTGGGGTTAAAAACACAAACTCATCATAAGCCTTACACACTTAAATGGATAAGCAATCATCATCAAATGCACATAACAAAATAGTGCACAATCAAATTTGCAATTTCATCTAAGTATGTGGATGAAGTAACTTATGATGTTGTGTCGTTAAGAGAATGTGGAATGATTTTAGGTAGTCCATACTTATTTGATCGTAAGGCAATCTTCTACAGAACAAAGAATCAATATCAATTCACTAAAGCAGGTCATGATTATGTGGTTCATGCTCATCGTGTTAAAGCAAATAAAACACTTCAAACATTGGAACAGTTAACGAATGCAGTTGTTTCAAATGAAGTAATTGATCTTAAGTAAGAACAAGATATGGTTGTTGAATGGAAAATCAATCGTAAGTTGCTTCAAGATAAGCTCATGTCATGCAGATATCTAAAGTATATCAGTTCATTTGCAGTCATCTTTTTGATGATGTCATTAGCAATGTTTTCTACATGGATGATAGTAGCTTCAGTAAGATGTAACAGAGTTCAAATGGCTAACAATATACTTTCAGTTGTCATGATTGTGTTACATTTGATCTTGATGAGACAGGTGCACAGGACAGAGTTCAGAGATAGAAAGCAAGCCAGGTGGCCTATCCTAAGCTTGTTTACTGGTCAATAACCTTCTGGGGACCAAAAGGTCTTATTGTGGGGAGGTGTGATCCGAAATCGGATCCAGAAGCCTGACAGGGCTTGAAAAATGCTCAAAAATGAAAGTGCTTAGAATGTGACAAAACCCATGCCATTGCGTCTGTCTCATCTTCCTAATTCCAGTGGTATATTTACTTTGTCAAACGGGCTCCGTATGGAGAAGATATCGCATTCTGTCCGAAAAGTCAAATAGGCAAAAAAAATTGCTGACTGTGTAGTCCGTACGGACGCTGACATGGCATGTCCGTACACTGACGTGGCAGGTCCGTACAGGTGACACGTGGAAGCCTCGGGTAGTGACATGTGGTAGGCAGGTTTGGACATTTGGTCATACAATTGGGCCAATCCAGAAGTGACATGTGTCACCACTGGAAGGGTGACACGTGGCACGGGTGACATCAGCAGGTGATGTGGCAGGCTGACAGGGTAGATGTATGGCAGATGATGTGGCATATGATGATTGGTAGGCATGGTCGAATCACGTTGTGACACGTGGCAATTATTTGTTCAATGGTAAGGTGCCACGTGGCCCAGTCATGGGCTTCCACGTGGCACCATGTTATTGGTATGGTTGGTTGTTTAAAAGTTGTTATGGAGTCCGTGGGGTTCGACCCCTGGACCTCCCCTTTGCATAAACCTTTACAAACATCTTCCCGACCACTATGCCACTGCATGGTTCTTATTATACAAATGTATTATAATATATTTCAATTGTATGTGTTGTATATATGGGCGGGGTCGGGCCAGGGCTTAGCTCCGGCCTGTGGTCGTATAAATATTACATATGACCATGCTATAAAATGTGTGAGTGGGAGTTGGGTTATGGACGGAGCTAGCCCTCGGTCACACTCATTTCACATATGCCCATGCCCTTTATACAACAGCGCGCAGGTTTTTTGGAGTTAGCCACGGTTCCATGCCTATTTTCCACGTGACCAGGAGTTTAGCGCTGAATGGAGAGGGGCCAACGCTTAGCCTACGGGCTAGCGCTTGGCCATATATGGTCCATATGACCCTGCCAAGGGGGCACACACCAACGAAGGGGGCTTGAACCCATATTATAACTATATTATAGTTAAAAAAGTGGGTTTTACAACTGATTTGGGTTTTAATTGTAATTAAAGCCATTTTTAATGTAATTTCTCCATTTTTGGGAGTTATTGGGTAGTTTTGGAGCCTAACTTCTTGGAGGAAGTTGGAGATGAGCAACCAACTTCCAAGCTATATAACCAAGGCCTGTTTGAGGCTATGAGAGAGAATTTATGGGGCATTCAGGGAAGAATAATGCTGAGGAGAAGCCAAGCCAAAGCCATTTTGAGGTAGAGAAGCTTTTGAGGTGGAGACGCTGTCAGACCATTTCTGGGAGCTCTGAATGTCCATTTTGCGTGCCGTTTTCTTTGCATGGTTCTAGAGATCTGGAAGAACATGACCAGATCAGTCTTGTATCCATTTGGCATTGCAACAATGTACTTTTGAGATTTTGAGCAGAAATAAAGAAGCCTCCCCCACAGAGAAAAGGCCCGGAGACGTAGGCAAAGTTGTGCCGAACTCCGTTATCAATCTGCGTGTTATGGTTTGCTGTCTTTTATTTCATTTCAGATCTGCACATATGTATGTGGCTGTTATATTCCTCTTCTTTTCTCATTCTTTCACTAATTTTCTCAAATGGTTAATTAACTCATGCAAAATTAAAACTCAACCATAAGTCATTAAAAGATCCGGCGGATCAAAGACCTAGATGAAGATGATCCAAAAGACCATCAGTAGGCAGGTTACATTTTCCAAGTGGTAGTGGTATATATGAACCTATATACTTAGTTAGAGGAAAAGGATACCTAAGATGTTGTTGATCACCTTAGATGCCTAATATCCCAAGTATCTGTCTTGGAGTCTCAAAATAATAATGAGTCCTTAAAGACAAAGGTAAATGTCTTTAAAGAAAGTAAAATGAATTCTCCCTTCAAAGAGAACTGGGATAGGGCTCCCATGGGCCATAAATTGAAAATAATTGAAAGATAAGAGAAAAGAAACCAAGAATTAGCCTAAATCCCACAAAATATTGAGAAGACAAAGGAAGTATGACAAATGACTGTAGCAGAAAATATATGTAGAGAAAACTGAAAGGGTAAAGTTAATGTTCACTGTGATGGAGAGATATTGTAATTTTTACTTGCTTGCAGCTGACTCCTTTATAGGTGTATGTTGTGGTTGAGGTGGAATAACTGCTGTAATTGTTTCTTGATTTTCTGGTTCAGTAATTTTGATTAACACATTTTTCAACCACTCTTTAATGTACTCCCTCAATGGTGCCATGGTAATTTCATGCTTAGTTTTAATTTCAAACAATTTATTTTCAAATTCCCTCAAATCTATCTCTGATTGATGCAATGTGTCATCCATTTCATCATTCCTTTTGATATACCGAAGTAACCATTTTTCAACTTCATCTTCAGAAAATTCTGTAGTTTCGGTAAATTCACTATCCCAAGCAACTTTTAATGCACTAAGTTGTCCTATTAAAAATTCTTTGGTCGGGATCATGGTATCCATCAATAAATTGGGACCATTCAATTATTTGGTAAGAGTAACAAGTTTATGAAATAAATCACCTTTTTTATTCCTTAAGACATCAGTTTCATTTATCATTTCTCTTAATCCCTTGATTCTCCTTAGTCAACATGCATTGTTATTTTTCATACGATAAGGAAAAGGGAGTTTTTTTACCTTCCTTCGGGCTTCATTTAAGCTTGAAACTTTGGATAAAAGAGTGTTTACAACTTCCTTAAAAGAATACTTCATCATTTTCCAAATCCTTCTGCATGTATTCTCTGAAATTCTGTATTTTGGACGAAAAGTTGGCAATGCTTTGGGAAAACTCCCAAATCCATTGAATTATATCAATTCTCTTTTGTATGGCATCACCAACATATTTTCTTATATCTTTAAATAAACTTGACGATCCTTTTTATTTTGTACTGCTTTCTAGGATGTCCTCTAACTCAAGTGTAGGTTGAATTCTTTTATCCTCTTCTTTAATTATGAATTCTCTTTTTCCATGTTATCAATTTATTGTCTTAATGCCTCTCCAATAGCTCCATGAAAGTATGAAATTTTGGATGGTGCTACTCCATCTAAGTCAATTGAATATTTCCATCATTCTGGTGAGATTTTATGAATCTTGCTATTGACTTTTTCCAGCAATAATTTCTTAGTTTCATGATTGTATCCTGGGTGGTGCAGCGTGACAGATTCCTCTTCAAATATTTTAGGATCCTAGGTTATTATAACATCAACAATTTCTCTTGTTTCTAACAACCTTTGTGTAGACCAGTCGGGATCTTCAATGAGCTCATCCATGTCCATTGCATGGGGAATTTCTTAGACTTCTAGTGCATTTAATTCTATTGATGATATATTTCTTTTTCTTTTCACACGAGTGTATGTAATCTGTGATTTTTGCAAACTTTTCCTTGGTGGTTCTTTATCTACACCGTCATATGAGCCTCCAACTGATGTTTTTATAGTATCGATTCCACTTGTTCTATTCTTTATTCTTCATGGAGTGCTTCTTTGGGATTCTTTTGGTGAATTGGGGTTTTGACTTATTGTTTCTGCCGTGTTGTCTATGTCTTTCATTTATTATGTTTATTTCTCTCGTGTCATTTGAAATTTGCCAGGTTGCTAATTCTTGGAGATCTAAATTATCTTTTCCACCCTCTTGAAATTGTTAAATTTTGGTGAAGTGTGACACCCTACTAATTGCATATTTTTAGTAAATTTGTTGTCTGGGTCAAAACCTTCAACAAATTTTTCTTCCTTAAAACCTAGTTGTTCATGATGTCCCAACATTTCATTAAGGTGAGTTATATGCTTAAAAATGAAATTCGCAATTTCCATGGTAGGGGTATGAATTTCGTTTTCCTCTTATCATGGAAGAAGTGGGACAAAGTATTGTATTGTCTGCATATTTCTCCGACAAAGAATTTATCTGATGTATAAAATGGTAAAAGGAAAGGCTTCTCCTTACTAGAAAATAATCTAATTAGAGTAAATTCTTCGTACAATTCATAAACCCATTTCCCAGAGAGAAAGGAAGTTGCTTGTAGGGATAACCTTGATGTTTTATGTCCAAATATATATTTTTTGAATTATGAAATGAACTTATTATAAACTAGGTAGGAACTGTACTGAGATTTATGTCTGTATAGGAATGAATACCATGCATACACTTGCTCCAACTTAAAATCAACATGTTGTTCCCATGGAAAGTATTCAAAGACATGGACATGAGCGATGGAGAAAATGAGGTAATAAGTCATGTAAAACCTTTGAGTCTTTTTGAGATTATTTAATCAGAAGGAAATTTTATTTGAGATAAGATAACCCCAATCAATGATGGTTTTTTCATGCAAGGCACAATGCATAACATATATAACATTTCTTGATACAAACATAGTATATTCCAAGATGACAATGCGAGCAAATAACCATGCTAATTATCTGTACATGTATTTCAATGAAGTTACCTCGATTATGGAAGTACCAAGCTTACTAGTTGGATCCTCTGAGTAATTGCTCAAAATTATGTTTCCTCCTTTATGTTGCTTTAGAAGTTCATCAACTTTCTCTCTCTTGAATTGCATAGTTGGTGCAGGAAGCCGTAGCATTTTGGAGAATGCAGAAGAATCTAGAGAAATATGTTAATGACCTCTCATTTGAATTATTCTTCCTTCAGAGATGAATTGGTCTGTGAACCATTGAACAATCTCTTTCATTTCAACAACCTCTAGAACACATCTTGCTAATGCTATTCCTAAGGTCCAAGTTATGTTCATTTTATTTTCGGTCAAGGAAAGATTCCTAAAGTACTTATATGTCGTGAACCCCTAGAACTATTGATCTTCACAACCTAGTGTGTTCAATGTATCTCGTCAAAACAACTCATTTTTCTTACCTGACATTATTTTCTTCTTTTGATGAAAGGTGGCTCTATTGTCGATACTTACAACTTGGCATACTTAATTTTATTAAATTATACCACATACTTCCTTGATAACTCAATCAATCATATATCATGCTTCAATGTCGTCGACTTACATGATATTTGGATTTCTTGTGACCTTTAATTGATGTGTTATGCATTAATAATGACATTATGATTTTACGAGTGACGGTTGATGGGGAGGGGATAATAAATGTGATGGGAAGTGGCGATGTGATATTATGATGGATGTAGAATGTTAAGTATGAAGGTGTAAAATGATGTATGGAGAGTGCAAAATGTGTAACATGGAAATGTGGATTTACAAACTTGCAGACCTACAAGCTTGTGAACGTGACTACAGGAAATGGTGAAAAGTTTTGCATTGGGATTGCAAATATGGTTAAGTGTTTAACAAGGATGCGGACTTAAAGACCTAAGAGCTCAAGTAAATACTAATGGGAGACAAGTAATTCCACATTTGACTTGGTGAAAAATGGGAGACAAGTAATTCCACATTTGACTTGGAGAAAAATTAACTAAGTATCGAAAAAGTAGAAAAAAGAAAAAGGAGAAATGCATTTTGGTGAGAGAGGGGTTCAATACCTAGGCATTTAGGAAAGTTTTGACTAATGACATACATCTTCATATCTGCATTTTTATAAAATGACTAAGTATAAAAGGTGAAAATGAATTTAAGAGGTACACAAAGGTAAAAGGTAAGAAATGTTGATAGGGTGAATGCGGACCTATGACATGACAGACCTACAAACCTACATATTTGAGATTTGTGCTACCCTACTCCCCATCATTCGAAAAATGACTAAGCATTCATAAATGTTTCGATAGGAGAGAAGAAAAAATGAAGGAAAAATAAGCAAGGAAGATGGTAAGGGAAATCCTAAAAGTGGTTAAGTGAAAAAACACCAAGTTGGTTAAAAATATGGATCAACAGTAGAAAAAGGTAAAGTGATTAAGATTGGATCATTATATTATTTTTCGTCTATATCGATGCTTTCAGAGTGGAAAAAATGGTAGAATCAACTTGTAGGTTCATTTTAATGGTAGGTATTAGTTTTGGAAAATTGGGGTTTGAAACCTTCCATATCCATTTTGTGGCATCAAATGACATTTTTTGATGTTAAATTTTTTTTAGTGGAATATGGGACCCTGTGACACTATTCTATACATTGAGACCTTTCCAACGGTGGAACAATTGCATCAATCATAGCTCATATGCAAAATTTATGCCTCCCACAAGTTGATCTATCATGTTGACCACCATGGTACAAGAGGATGCCACATCATCCCTCATTACTCATGCATATGAGGCTAGCTACGTATGTAATTTCAAGAATATTCTAGAAGGTCCAAATCCTTATCACAATTGAGGGTTGAGGAAGTGAAAACCCTACCCATATATAGTTATCGGGCTATGTTAAATATTGGGCCACTATGAGCGGAAGAGGTTCCATTCTTTTGCATTGTATCTTGTTCCATAGTCGAGCATAATAGTTGAGAGTGGTATTTTATGAAAATAATAAAGGAGGAGAGATTATGTAGTAGCCATGTAGGCCATAGTGTCAAAGAAAAATCCACAAAGAGTGTAAAGATTTCTTTGTACTTGCATTTGAAGAAAAGAGTGTAGAGAAACCTCACCTTCTAGTTGAGTTTTCTTTTGTATTGGGTTTCCCAGGTTATATCTTGTGTTTACTTGTGGATGGTGCATGTGTATTTATTTTTGTTCTCTATTTTTCACATTTGAACTAATTCATACATTTTAAGGAGAAAACCAATAATTAAAGAGTCTAAGATATAAAGGAAATTAACCTTCATAGTAGAGATTTCAATGTTTTATTAGATCTGTTGTGACAAATTGTCTAGTGGAATGTCTATGGAAGTTTATAGATCATATTAGGTTTTCTTGGGGCATTTGTGGAAAGTGCAGGGATCTAGAAAATAATTTAAGAAGAAAGTCATAGAACCCTAGCCATGGTAGAAAAATATGTTCATAACAACCCTCGAGATCCAACAAAGGAGATATTTTGCGGGGTTGGAAGTAAAAGTCACTAACATATCTCACAATATGTCCATACTCATGGTGGGTATAGCAAGTAATATTAGATTGTTCAGAGAAGTTGGAGGCTCGAACTCACAACTAGATCATATGGGAAATCAAGATATAACGAAGACCCTTAAAAGGAGTCACGAAAAAAACCCAAGAAGGAGTAGTCGAGTTCAAGTGACATAAACCCTTCATAGCCCCTATTAAATATGTAAGTTAAAGTGGAGATAAAGCCATACCAAGGTGATATAGATGCATTAAAATTGAATCATTGGTTGCAACAACTAGAAGATTATTTCAACATTCACCATATAGATGATGAAAAAATATATCATTTGTGAGAATGAAGTTAGAGGGTCGTGCTTTAACCTGGTTGGAAATCCATACAGAAACACTTAGGATGTATAATGATCTACCAATAATTAGGTGGGAGGAATTTAAAACCCTCATGAAGTCCCAGTTATACCCTATTGGGTATGTAGAGGACCAATGGATCCAGTGGAACTACTTTATGCAGAAGGAAAGGCAAAGTGTATAGGAGTACCCCACCGAGTTTTGAAAAGATGGCTATCATGCTGGGTATCTCTCCCAACAACCCAGGTGTACTCCTGAAGTATCCTGGGGGTTTGCATAGCCATCTATGAAATCAAGTGATACTTTTTAAGCCAAGTACAGTGGACAAGGCATGTGTACAAACACAATATTTGGAAAACATAGGCCACAATCCCTCGAACCAAACCCCTGAACCAATAGTGATATACAACTATCAATACGAGAAGGAAGGGTATGGGAACCACGGATCCCTGAAACAAGATGGGGGTAGGGGTATTTCTTCCCAAAGATTACTAGGAGGTACGGGGCATTTATCAAGAATAATTTAAAAGCTATCATGCTTCCTCCTTCTTTAGAACCCATATCCCAGTTGCAATTTGTGGATTATAACCTACTCATGGGAACCTTGTCTATCCAAGGGGCCCGATCCTTCAAATCTATCCACAAATATTTCTTGCAAGATTATAAGTCTATGATAAATAAAGATAAATCCCAAATTTTCTTCCTTTGTACTCTCCTTAGAATCCATATAAATATGTCTAGAATTTTTAGTTTTGAAAGAAGCTCGCTTCTTTCCAAATACCTAGGGACGCTCACACAAAGTTGATGGACGAAACATTGGCAATGGGGTGAGAAAAAACATGGTCACACATGAATGCATGCACATTTATAAGAAAGTGCATGCGTTCTTGATGTGACAGGATTGATAAATCCCGAACTACCACCTAGGATGCCACATCAAATCCTCAAAAGAAACATGCATGTGTTCCTACCAAGGAGACAATGCGGGGGAGAGAGAGAGATGGGTTGGAGGGGATGAATGGGTTGGGAGAGGAGGTTAGTGGAGAGGGAAGGTGGATGTTGGCCCTACTAAGTGAAGAGACATAACCCTAGCGCCTCCTCAACTAGTATTTATATGTGAGGATGGTGCCTCACTTGTTCACTCTCACACTCACTCATCTAGTGTGCATATCTTGAAGGAATTTGCAGTTGCAGGAGAATGGAGAAGAGAGGCGCATGCTCATTCCTAGTTTATTCTTGGTGTTTTTGTCTTAGTCTTGGCATTATATTGGAAATCTATTATTGAGGAATTTTTTGCTAGGTTTTCTCCCCCATGAGGGTTTCCCAGAATAAATGTCGTGTGCCTTGTGATTGTATTTCTTTCAGTGATCCTCTTTATGTTGTTTTTTTCGAAATGCATTGAGTAAATTGAAAATAAACTAATAAGAACATTAAACTTAACATGGTATCAAAGCTTGAATGAATAGAGCACCTTTCGATGGGTATCTAAAAACATCATTGTTGTCGTACAAGGAAATTATGGATTTTTTATTGGACATGAATTTTTGACCAATAAATATCTAGGGAAGTGTGCCCTACCCTAGAAAATCTTTTGGCAGCTTGAGCACACCTTTTTAGTGGTCATATTCTCTGAAAAGTGAAATCCTAGTTTTGTCTAGTACTAGAAAACCAGGAAACCGGGAAACCAGAACCAGTACCAGAAGTACCAGTCCAAAAGTGCACAGTTCATATTTCAAGGGGTAAAACTTGTAATTTTCTGAAACAGTAAACTCCATCCAACTCACCTCAGCCCAATGCATATCCTGGTATGTTAAGATTCATCTTCCGAGAACTTTCATTTTCTGGTCATTTTCCTAGCTACAGGTCATGATGTCTACAAGCACCAAGCTTGTTGAAAAGTTAGAAGGTGTGGAAAATTTTTGTACCTGGAAGTATAAAATTCGACTTATTCTTGAAGAGAATGACCTTGCAAAATTCATAAAACAAAATTTACTGGAACCTAAAGAAGAAGCAACCAAAGAGAAGTACAAGAAGGATATGATTAGGGCCAAAAGAATAATTGCAGATTCCATTAAAGACCACTTGATCCCTCAAGTTTCTTATAAGAATACTCCAAAAGATATGTATGTTTCCCTAATCAGAATGTATGAAGGAAAGAATATCAACCAGAAGATGAATCTGAGAACCCAACTCAAGAATACAAAGATGCAGAAAGGAGAAACAGTTCAAGGTTATTTCTCTAGGGTTTCTCAATTCAAGGAATAGTTAGAAGCAATTGGAGACAAATTAGATGAATATGAACTCATAATGAAAACTCTTAATGGTCTCACAAGACCTTGGGATGCCTTCATGCAAACTATCTGTGCAAGAAAAGAGAAACTCCAATTTGACAGTCTATGGGAAGAATGTGTTCAAGAAGAAGCAAAACTAGCCAACCAAGAAGTCGTGCTATTAAGGGATGAAGATCAAGACCTAGTCTCTCATGCTAAAGGAGGAAATAAAAGGTCTCATTTCTAAAAGGATACCCACCTTCATAAAGAATCTCACTCTCCAAAGAGATTCACCCAATTTCATAAAGAAACTCATAGTCCAAAGAGATTCCAGAAATATCATAAGGGTCAAAGAAAGAAAAAATATTTATCCTCTTACCAATGTTATAATTGTGATAAGATGGGACATATTGCTAAGAATTGTTCTGCTGGAAGGGAAGAATTCAAGAAGATAAATAACAAAAGACATCATGTCCATGCAAATGAAGATGATGAGCCACCCAAGAAGTCAACTAAAGAAGAAATTGAAGATTATGTTTTGTGATACTTGGGTCTTAAGAGCATGAAAGGAACTCCGATGAGAATGGAGGATGTATCCTATGTACTAGAATAAGGAGGTTTGTACATGTTCACTCAGATGTATGCGGTCCAATTCCAAAAACCTCTCTAAGAGGGTATGTATACAATGTATCCTTTATTGATGATTACTCTCGTAAGACTTGGGTTTATTTCTTGAAGTCAAAATATGAAGTACTTGGAAAGTTCAAGGAATTCAAAGCCTTGGTATAAAACCTCTCCAAAAGAAAAATCAAGATACTTAGATCAGATAATGGAGGAGAGTACACCTCAAATTAATTTGGAATCTTTTGCAAAGATGTCGGGATTAAGAGGGATCTCACCACTCCCTATAATCCTCAACAAAATGGTGTAGCAGAAAAAAAGAATAGAACAGTTATGGAAGGAGTAAAGACTATGATTCACGATCAATTTCTTCCAATGCACTTATAGGCTAAAGAAGCAAGAACAACAATTTATGTCCAAACAGATTATCCCATAGTGCACTTGGATTCAAAAAACCCTAAGAAATGTTCACCGGAAAGAATCCTGAAGTAAGCCATCTAAAAATATTTGGTTGTTCGGTATTTGTACACAGTCCAAAAGAAAAGAGAACTAAGTTGGATCCCTCAGGAAAGAAGGGATTATTTTTTGGATATTGTGAGGTATATAAGGTCCTCAGAATATACATACCAAGTTACCATAATACTGATATTAGCATATATGTAACCTTTGACAAAGATGCAACACTCAATAGATCAAGGAAATGACATCTTGAAGAAGTATATGTAGAAGAACTTGTAGCTCCCAGAGTTGCAGAACCCGTGAAGGAAGTTACAGTTACCCCTGATGATGATATTCCAGAAGATCATGATATATTAGAATCTCAAGAACCTCCCCGTATGACGATCTCTCACAAGAGAAAGCTAGCCTGGGTGAGAGAAATTATTCAAGGTGAAAAGAAGTATGGTGCCCCAGAAGGAACCATGATACAAAGAAATAAACCTAAGCCATTCTCTAGCTATATTGCCTTGATATGTGATCTCATAGAAAATTAACCTACTTGCTTTGAGGAAGACATTCAGAAGAAAGAATGGGTGGATTCCATGACATAATAATACAAGTCCATTATAAAGAATGATGTATGGGAAGTAGTTCAAAAACCAAATAAAAAATATGTGGTATCTTCCAAGTGGATATTCAAGATAAAACATGCAGCAGACAAAAGTATTGAAAAACAGAGAGCAAGATTTGTGGCTTGTGATTTTTCTCAAAAGGAAGGTATTGATTATGAAGAGACATTTTTTCATGTAGCTAGATACACTTCTATCATAACCATGATATCTCTTGCAGCCAAAATGAAGTGGAAGTTACACCAGATGGATGTGAAAACAACCTTATTAAATGGTTTTATTGAAGAAGAAGTGTATATAGAACAACCATGAGGGTTTGAATTTGTATATATAAAGACTCATATTTGTGGGTTGAATAAATCTTTGTACAGGCTGAAGCAAGCTCCTAGAGCTTGGTATGGAAGACTTGATAGTTTCCTGATGATCTTGGGATTTACCAAGAGTAAAGTTGATTCTGACCTTTACTTCAAGTTTATGAATGATGAGCCAGTGATATTGCTACTATATTTAAATGATTTATTCTTGACAGGAGAAGAAAAGATCATCATAGATTGTAAGAAGAGGCTCATTGCAGAGTTTGAGACAAAATACTTAGGACCGATGCATTATTTATTAGGTATTGAAGTTTGGTAGAGCCCAGAGAAGATATTCCTTAACCAAGGGAAGTATGCAGTTGAAATACTAAAGAGATTTGACATGTTGGAGTGTAAATACATGAACACACCCATGAAAAAAATTATTGAAGTTCTTGGTTGATAATTCATTGGAGTTGGTTGATGCTACTCTGTACAAGCATATTATTGGTTCATTGATGTATCTAACGAATACCAGGCCAGATATATTTTTTTTGTGAACACCTTGAGTTAGTATCTGGTGGAGGCTAGGCGTGTTCACCTTGTAGCTGCAAATCATGTGATGAGATACCTTAAGGGTACGTTGGATTATGGTCTTTGATATACTGGAGATCATGAATTTAGACTATGTGGTTATACCGATTCGGATTGGATTGGAAGTGTCTCATATAGAAATAACACTTCATGATTTTATTTCAGTGTAGGGTCATCCATGACGTCATGGCAAAGTAGGAAGCAATCTAGCATTTCTCTCAGCACAACATAAGTGGAATACATTGCAACATGTTTTGCCAATTATGAAGCCATATGGCTTCGGAATATGTTGACATGTCTATTCGATATGGAGATGGAAGACATCGTTATTCTATGTGATAACCATAGTTGTATAAAAATGATGGAGAACCCAATGTTCCATGATAAGTCAAAGCACATAGAGATATGATATCAGTACATTCGTGATATGGTGCAGAGGGGAGATGTAAAGCACTAATATGTTAGCACTGATGATCAGGTTGCAAATGTGTTGAGAAAGCCTCTGTCTCATGTGAATTTTGAGTACTTCTGAGACAAGTTTGGCATTGTCCGAAAGGACCTCCCTCGAAAGGGGGAGTGATGTTGATGATACTATGGTATCCATACCAACAATGGGTAGCTCCGTTAGGATTTTATATCCTAGGGGATTGATCATTCCTGGAAATATCAAGAACGTACGGTAAGGATGGTATGTTAGAGTACATGCACATGTATATGCTAGTTGTGGTCAATAGTGGTAGCTCCATTAGGATTTTATATCCTAGGGAATATTTTGATTCCTGGGAAGATCCTGAATGTTCGATAAGGACGGTCTGTCAAAGTACCACGTGGTAGCTTGTTAGGATTTTATATCCTAGGGAACATAATGATTCTCGGGCAGATCCTGAAGGTCAGGCAAGGACGGTTTGTTAGAGTACCACAAAATGTTGTTGTTTTACCTACCTCATCTTGTTTCCATATGCTAATGATGTTGTTGTCTTAGCCTCGTGTTGATGAT
>JASDQU010281131.1:831-11258 GCA_032191745.1 Picea mariana
TTTGGAGTAGGAAGCGAGTATAATGAGCATGTGGAAGAGATTGATTCAATTCAGAGTAATACGTGACATTCAACATAGTCATTAATTGAATTGATTGAGTTGCAAGAGAAGAGTCTACTCATGAAAAACCAAAAAAACAACATTATATCAAACTATAAAGAGTTGTCCTTGCACTGCATTGTTATTGTCCGTTGGTAAGTTATAAATAGCATTGAATTGGCTATTATTTGCAATAAGTTGAAAATTGTTCTTCCATGTGTCATTTCCCCACCAAAAAAATGAATTATGCCAAAGGTGACTAGTGATACATCTAGAGTCAAAATACCAAGAGGGGTATCTTTAACACTTGGGCATATTTGATCAATCCTTGAGAACATGTATCATCCCTCATGCTTTAAAAGGCTGTTGATTTCTCCCATCCACTAGTTGCTTAAAGAGAAATCAAAAGGTAAAGAACTATGAAAATAAATTTAGATTGTAATGGGAGATGTGGGTATCTTTGTCAAGGCTATGGATGATCACTAGTAGTGGAGCAAGGTTTGTGATGTTAGGCTAAATCCATTGAGTTTATGGATGCTCACAAGTAAAGGATCAACACCATGAGGATATGATAAAGCAAGCCTAGAGAAATCTTTAAAACCCCAAATCTATAACAACTCTGTGATTGTGGTTGTTACTGAAGGTTTTGAATGAATTTTTAAGGAATTAAGCTTATTGGCTTGACTCTTCGGTGTCAATTAGTGAGTTATTCGAGTTGGGGACTAAGTGATTATGGATTTGAGATCCAAAGTTTTTTTTTGTTGGGGCCCACTATTGAGATAAAAATGTTTTCAAAGAAAAGTGATCACTACTTCTTCCCAAGTTCCTTATCATTTTAACAAACAACTTGAAGAGATTCATAGATTTTCTTAGTGTTTCCATCTATCAAGCCCTCAACAATCTCCCCACAATTCCAAATTTTGGGGACCCCTCCTTTCAAGCTTATGATGTTTGCCAACCTATGTTTTGATTGATTTATCACTTTTGTTATATCTTGGAGCCTCGAACAAAGTTCTAAATGTTTGATTATTTCCTTCTTTATTTCTTTTAGTTAGAGGAAAACACTAAGGCTATTCCTTGTTCTTTTGTCAAAGTTTTCATAGGACTCGTTGAAGTCTCAACAAGCCCCAAGTTTTCTCAAAAAACTTAGGGACCCTCTTTTTCTTTATTAGAATGAAATTCCCTTTTGATTTGCATATTGTTTTGTTCTTTGTTTTTACTCTTAGCTAGGGAATTCTTCTCTCACATTCATTCAAGGCCTTGATGTCTTTTGACATCCATCTTTTCAATATAAAGTTTTGTTTCAATTTCATTTCATAAACAAGTTGTATTTCATTACCATCGATTCTCAATCGAACATCATTTTACTTGTTTTTCAAATTGTAGGGTCGATCTTTGAATTGGGCTCGATTTCTTAATCGAACCTATTTTCCTCATTCAAACTCTATTTCTTCCTTATTCTAATTTAAGTTATGATTTCTAAATTGGAACCTTTTTATCTTTCAAAACTTATTCCTTATTCGATGAATCGAAATCCTTGAATTGGTCTACTCTTTGCAATTTTTTTACTTTTTGATTTTTCACTTTATGAATTTTCAAAACAATCCCTTGATCAAGCCTAATATTTTGATCGGGCCCTTTTATCCATTTGAATTTCCTTATTGTTCTTGATTTTTGAATCAGACTTAATTTGTAAGTCGAGTGCTTTTCTTTTTATTTCTTCCCTTGCTCAATTTTCTCACCGTTGATTTCCAAATGGACTTTGATCTTTTGATCGAGTTGTTTTATATATATTAAAAAATGTGTTTCCTCAATAGTTTAATCGGTCCTATTCTACTTATTTCCATTTGAATTTTACATCTAATTAAAAAATCGAGCCCAATCCCTTCATTGGACCCTTTCCTATATTGGGTTTTGATTTTTAGTTCAAATGATTAGACCAATTCATGAATCAATGTGCCTTGAACCAAAATTGGGTCCTCTCTCAATCTTCGTTTGATAGTTGTTGAACCCTAATATCATTTTATCTCGAACGTTTAATTGGTCTTTGAGGCATGAAGTGACTGTTAAATAATCCAAGAGAGTGAATTTAATTCATGGCTCATCACCCTATATTGTTTGATGGTGACGTCATACTTATGCATCTCTTTCAAAATTTTGGTCGTAAATGTAGATTCATAGAACGACCTTTCGAACTAAATAGGACCCTTTGCATGGTTCTTACATTGTACAATTTAAAATTCATTTTGAACTAAATCATTTCACCAAAGGAAAAGCTCCAAGCATTGGCCGAGAATTCATTATCATTTGTAACATTGAAGATATTAGCAAAACCACTAGAGAAGCACACCAGTCAACCACCTACGATTATTGTCTTCAACTTTAGATCCATGTACATTCATTCAAGGGCTTGAGCTCTTTTGACTTCGATATTTTCAATATAAGGCTTTGCTTCAATTTCATTTTGAAAACATGTTGTATTTCATTACACATGATTATCAAATCGAAATTGTAGGGTCGATCTTTGAATCGGGTATAATTTCTTAATTGGACCTATTTTCCTCATTCGAGCTATGTTTCTTCCTTATTCTAATTTAAGTCATGATTTATAAATTGGAACATTTTTATCTTTTGAACCTTATTCTTTATTTTATGAATCCCAATCCTTGAATTGGTCTACTCTTTGCCTTTTTTTTAACGTCTTGATTTTTCACTTTACGATTTTTCAAGTTGATTCCTTGATCAAGCCTAATCTTTTGATTATGCCCTTTTATCGATTTGAATTTCCTTATTACTCTTGATTTTTGAATCAAGCTTAATTTGTACGTTGGTTGTTTTTCTTTTGATTTGTTCCCTAACTCAATTTTATCCCCATCTATTTCCAAATCAATCCCAGTCTTTTGATTGAGTTGTTTTATATGTTTCAAAATTTTTATTTCCTTGATCTTTTACCTGAACGAAGGTATTCATGCTTGGATGGCGGCTCAAGATCAGCCTCATGAAAACCTTATATTGCCTAAAGAGGTCCTATCCCGTGGAACTGGTTCTATTCTACTTATTGTCATTTGAATTTTACATCCAATTCAAAAATTAAAACCGATCCCTTGATTAGGTGCTTACCTATATTAGTTTTCAATTTTTAATTCAAATGATTAGAAAAATTCATGAATCGATATGCCTTGAATCAAAATTGGATCCTTTCTCAATTCTCATTCAAAAGATGTTCAACCCTGTTATCATTTTATCTTGAACCTTATCATTCGAAGATCCTACCAGGGACATCATTTTAATTGATGTTCAACCCTGTTATCATTTTATCATGAACCTTATCATTCGAGGATCCTAAAAGGGACATCATTTTAATCGAGACTTAATTGCCCAAGCTAAAAATTTTTGAAAAACATGATGAACAAAAGTATATGTTAAAGCTTGAAAAATATATATGTTAAAAAATATGGAAAAGAAAAACAACAAACATCCTCTATTCAAATAGAGAATATTGACCATCATGAGAATGAAGTGTTTTATCTCCCCTTTCTTTTTCAAAGATAAAGATTGATGCTATTGAGAAGTGGCATTTTGCTAATAAAACCTTTTTGTAAACGTTTACTTAAAACTCCAATGAGAAAAAGACATCTTTAACCAAATGTTTTGGGAAAAAAAAACTTTAATTACAATGCTACAAACATGTAGAACTGCTTCCATTTCTTCATCCAACTTTGATTTTTTTCTATTTAATTAAGTTAACACGTTTACAACAACCCCATGTGAATGGATGTGTTGAATTTTCTATTATCGTTTATGCAGATTATAAGTTTCATGTGTAATCCATGTGCCTTGAGTGCGTACACGTGGGATTTTGATGACGTGTTCATGTGTAATACATGTGCTTGAGTGCGTAGATCTGTTCAATAGAATCTGTCTTGGTGACACGTGGATCTAAGTGGTGGGATAGATAGCAGTCAACACACGGAATGACATCAAATTTAATTGCTAGAGATGTGACTTCCAAGAATTGGGAGAGCACGTGGAAAGTTCGATTAAATGAGAAGAGACATGACTTAACATAAATGTGGAGGCATGGGATTAGATTTGTCGGTCGGTGAAAGTAAGGACTCCTTTTCACATAAAATGTTTATAGAGTGTGTACAGAGTATATTTTTATTTACATTGTTTTTTAATTAATTTGATGTATTATATATTCATATCGAAGAGGTAGGGTATGTATATGTTTGTAAATTTTGGTAATCAAATTGTTCTATAGAAGGGTTATTTGTCTCATAAATAAAAGGTTTCATATACCTATTAACTTATTATTATTATAATAATTTCAAAACTTTAATTTTTGGTTTTTAAAAGTTTTGATGAAAATTAATTATTTTTTATATTGTATTGTTTTTTTAATTATTATATTGTAGGATGAAGGAAACATAATTTCATTGATGATGTGTCTTTCATTGCTTATTTTCTTTTTTTTTTAAACTTTGTCATGTTCACGTTTATGATATTCTTATTGCAAGTGTTATCGTTATTAAAACATATTTTATCTAATTTGCAAGTTTTGTTATTTGATTTTATTAAGGTTGATTGGAAACAACAAGGAAATCATCAAGAATGTTAAAACTTAGTTATCTTTTGAATATGATATGAACGACTTTGGAGTTACAAATTTTATCTTAGATGTGGCAATTAAAAGAGATTAGGCAAACATGAAACTCTAGTTAAATAAGAGGAAATATGTTGAGACAACATTACAAAGGTTTAATATGCAGGAATGTAAATTGGTCAAAGCTTCCATTCTTGTAGGTGTAAAATTATATACAGATAAGTGTCCCATAATACGAGAAGATGAAGTGGACATGTCATGTGTTTCATATGCTAGTGTTGTTGGCAGTTTGATGTATGCAATGGTCTATACTAGATCAAATATTGTCCATGGAGTGAGAATTCTGATTAGGTATATGTAAAAACTAGGGAAGGAGCATTGGATAGTTGTAAAGAGGGTTTTCATGTATTTGTGTGACACTACAGATTATACGATTTGTTGCCAAGGAAGACCTGAACCATATAGAGTGTTAGATGTAGATGGCTTTGTTGACACAGACTAGGCTAGAAATCTAGATCACAGAGACCTACAAGTGGTTATGTGTTTAACCTATTTGGAGGAGAATTCAGTTGGATGAGTAAGAGATAACCTATAATTGCACTCTCAACTACACAAGCTAAATACATGACAACAACCCACCTGAGAAATGGTGTGCTAAATAAAACAATTTCATTAATTATAATGGTGCGCTTAATTTCATTAATGGTGGAAGGCTTAACTCGTCATCATTAACTATTATTAAATATTATAATTATTAATCTGCCTCCTTTCCTCCTCAATGACTACTTCGTAAATATTTTTAACTTGGTAATTCAACTGCCATCTTCATCTCCTCCTATTTAATACATACCTCGACACTCTTTTCCCTAAATTTGATATTTTTGTTGTCCTTGATGATGGGTGGAGTGTCCACTCGAATATTGGACATTTCAAAACTAGTTACATAGTTCTTATCCAAAAATATTCACAACATCATTTTACTTGTTTTTCAAATTGTAGGGTCCATCTTTGAATTGGATCGATTTCTTCATTAGACCTATTTTTCTCATTCGAACTCAGTTTCTTCCTTATTCTAATTTAAGTCATGATTTCTAAATTAGAACCTTTTTAGCTTTTGAGCCTTATTCCTTATTCCATGAATCCCAATCCTTGAATTAGTCTACTCTTTGCCTTTTTTTACTTCTTGAACTTCCACTTACAAATTTTCAAGTCGATCCCTTGATCAAGCCTAATCTTTTAATCATACCCTTTCATCGATTTGAATTTCCTTATCACTCTTGATGTTTTAATCAAACTTAATTTGTAAGTTAGGTGTTTTTATTTTTATTTGTTCCCTTACTCAATTTTCTCCCAATCGGTTTCCAAATCGGCCCTAGTCTTTTGATCAAGTTGTTTTATATTTTTCAAAAAGTTTATTTCCTTAATCTTTTAATGGACCCTATTCTACCTATTGCAATTTGAATTTTACATCCAATTAAAAAATCAGGCCCAATCCCTTGATTGGACCCTCGCCTATATTGGGTTTCATTTTTTAATTCAAATGATTAGACCAATTCATGAATCAACGTGCCTTGACTCAAAATTGGGTCCTCTCTCAATCCTCATTTGAAACTTGTTCAACCTTGATATCATTTTATCCCGAACCTTTAATTTTTATTTAAGACATGTAGTGATCGTTAAAGCATCCAAAAGTGCAAATTTAATTAATGGCTCATCACCCTATATTGTTTGATGGCACCATCGTACTTATACATATCTTTCAAAATTTTGGCCGTAATTGTAGATTTATAGAATGACCTTTCACACTAAATAAGAGCCTTTGCATGGTTACTACATTGTATAGTTTAATAATTCATTTTGAACTAAATCATTTCATTAAAGACAAAGTTCTACCCATTGGTTGAGAACTTGTTATCATTTGTAATGTTCAGGATATTAGCAGAACCACCAGAAAAATACACGAGTCCGCTACTTTGGATTATTATCTTTGATTTCAAACTCATGTACATATATATTGTTGCTAAAAATAGTAAACAAAGAAAACAAAAGTTGAGTTTAAACCAAACATTGATGTTGAAACTAAGACAAGGAAAAAAGTTGCAATTAAAGAGAAAAAGAAAAAAGAAACAAGAAAAAAACTAGATATTAATGAAAAAATCAAATTAGATTGAAAGACTAACAAATTAAGAAAAGAGGAAGAATTAAAAAACAAGAAAAAGATAAAGAAAAAATACTCAAGCCAAAGAAGAATCTAAAGCAATATATATATATAAGAAAATGTNTAAAGCAAAAAAAAAAAAAAAAAATAGGAAAATAGAAGAAAAATTAAAGAAGATAGTTTCTTCCCACAAATTGAAGTATCCAAAAAAATTTGAAGACAACATTCATATAAATTGGCAGAGCATTCATTCCCTTCCATGTATTGATGAGGGAGTTATCAAAATATTTGTGGAAGAACCTTTTTGTAAACTTGTTGTTAAAAGTCATCTCTGACCAAATGTTTTTGGACAAAAACTTTAATTCTAATGCTACAAACATGTAGAATTGCTTTCCTTTCTTCATCCAAGTTTGATTTATTTATTTAATTAACTTAACACATTTACAACAACCCAATGTGAATGGAAGTGTTGAATTTTCTATTGTTTCTGCAGATTATAAGTTTCATGTGTAATCCATGTGAATTGAGTGCATAGATCGTGCTCAATAGAATCTCTGTCTTGGTGACACGTGTAATTTTTTTATAACACTTGGCTTTAAGTGGTGGTATAGATTATAATAGTCAACACACGGTATAACATCCAATTTAATTGCAAGATATTTGGAGTCCACCTCGAAAGTTCGTTTAAAGGAGAAAGGACACGACTTGACATAAATGTGAAGGCATGGATTCGATTTGTCGGTCGGTGGAAGTAAGACTCCTTGTCACCATAGAATGTGTACACCTCTCATGATATAGGAGTATATATTTTTATTACTCTTATATGGTTTTTTAATTAATTTAAAATTGGGGTACGGTACATAGTAGTCAAATGGTTATATAGAGGAGATCTTTTGTCTCATCCTCTTTCTTATCATGATTTTAAAATAAGATTATTATTATTCTTATTATAATTTCAAAGCTTCAATTTTTTTTTTAAAAGTTTTAATGAAAATTAATTACTTTTTATATTGTTTTATTTTTTTAATTATTATATTGTAGGATGAAGAAAAAAAAATCGTTGATTATGTGTCTTTCATGACTTCCTTTCCTTTTTTAATCTTTGTAGTGTTCACATTTGTTATATTCTTGTTATATGTGTTATTGTTATTAAAATATATTTTATCTGATTTGCAAGTTTTGTTATTTGATTTTATTAAGGTTCATTGGAAAAAACAAGTAAATCATCAAGGATGTTAAAACTTAGTTATCTTTTGAATTTGATATGAAAGACCTTGGAGTTGCAAATTTTATTTTAGACATGGAAATTAAAATAGATTAGGAAAACATGAAACTCTTGTTGAATAAGAGGAAACATGTTGAGACAATATTACAAAGGTTTAATATGCAAGAATGTAAACTAGTCAAAGTCCCTATTCTTGTAGGTGTAAAATTATCTATAGATAAGTGTCCCAAGACACAAGAAGATGAAGCAGACATGTCATGTGTTATGTATGCTAGCAATGTTGGCAATTTGATGTATGCAATTGTCTATACTAGACCGGGCATTGCCCATGCAGTGGGAGTTCTGAGTAGGTATATGTCAAAACTAGGGAAGGAGCATTGGATAGTTGTAAAGAGATTTTTTGAGTATTTGTGTGGCACTTCAAATTATACAATTTACTACCAAGGAAGACTTGAATCAGATAGAGCGTTAGATGTACATGGCTTTGTTGATGCAAACTATGATGGAGTTCTAGATCAGAGAGGACTTACAAGTGGTTATGTGTTTAACTCATTTAGAGGAGCAATCAGTTGGATGAGCAAGAGACAAGCTATAGTTGCACTATCAACTACATAAGCGAAATATATGGCAATCGCCCATGCAAGCAAGGAAGCTATATGGTTACAATATTGTGTTCATGTATTGGGTTTGTACAACAAGTTGTAAGGATAGATTGTGATAGTCAAAGTGCAATCTTTTTAACAAAGAACCATGCTTATCATTCTAAAATGAACATATTGATGTTCAGTACAACTTTGTGAGAGACATGGTTGAAGACAAGAAAGTGTTGATGGTGAAGGTTGACACTTTGAAGAATGTTTTAGACTCATTGACGAAGTTTGTCAGTACTGAGAAGTTCTCTTGGTGTAGAGAAGAAATTGACATTGCTACCCTGAATTGTTGATCTTCTAAAACTTAGACCNTCATGTGTTCTGTATGCTAGCAATGTTGGCAATTTGATGTATGCAATTGTCTATACTAGACCGGGCATTGCCCATGCAGTGGGAGTTTTGAGTAGGTATATGTCAAAACTAGGGAAGGAGCATTGGATAGTTGTAAAGAGATTTTTTTAGTATTTGTGTGGCACTACAAATTATACAATTTACTACCAAGGAAGACTTGAATCAGATAGAGTGTTAGATGTACATGTCTTTGTTGATGCAGACTATGATGGAGTTCTAGATCAGAGAGGACTTACAAGTGGTTATGTGTTTAACCGATTTAGAGGAGCAATCAGTTGGATGAGCAAGAGACAAGCTATAGTTGCACTATCAACTACATAAGCTAAATATATGGCAATCATCCATGCAAGAAAGGAAGCTATATGGTTACAATATTGTTTTCATGTATTGGGTTTGTACAACAAGTTGTAAGGATAGATCGTGATAGTCAAAGTGCAATCTTTCTAACAAAGAACCATGCTTATCATTCTAAAATGAACATATTGATGTTCAGTACAACTTTGTGAGAGACATGGTTGAAGACAATAAAGTGTTGATGGTGAAAGTTGACACTTTGAAGAATGTTTTAGACTCATTGACGAAGTTTGTCAGTATTGAGAAGTTCTCTTGGTGTAGAGAAGCAATTGACATTGCTACCCTGAATTGTTGATCTTCTAAAACTTAGACCCCTTATTTGTAAATGAGACAACAAGTGAGAAAATCTTGGGAATGTGTTATACTCTTTGTATGGTTATCTCCACGCGCTAAGGGGAGTTGGCTAGGCCACCCCCCCAAACAAATGGGTTGTTTTTGGTCCATTTTTGGATTATTTTGTGTTTCTTGGCCAATGTTTTTTCGATCCATTTTAATCTAATCTTGGTTAAGGGATTATGGTTGTAATCTAATTTAGGTTAACATATTAGGTTTTTGGATGTTTTATAATACCTAAATATTTTATTATGTATAGTCAATTTAATACAATGAAGAATATTGAGGTGCGGCTCTAAATTTTGCTAGTTTTCCCGATTATGGGTTTCCAAGGTAAATCTATGTGTATTGTGTGTCTTCCATTGTTGTTCTTTCTATTCTTCTTAAGAATCTGTATGCATTGTTTCACTTCAAAGGTTTAAAACCTACATTGTAGGGTCGATCCTCAAATTGGGTCTGGTTTCTTAATCAGACCTATTTTCCTCATTTGAACTATGTTTCTTCCTCATTCTAATTTAAGTCCCAATTTCTAATCGGGACCCTTTTATCCTTCGAACCTTATTCCTTATTCTACGTGGAGTCCCAATCTTTGAGTTGGTCTACCCTTTGCCTTTTTTCTTACTTCTTGATTTTTCACTTTACGGATTTTGAAGTTGATCCCTTGATCATGCCTGATCTTTTACTCAAGCCCTTTCATCCATTCAAGTTTCC
>JASDQU010281134.1:3958-18664 GCA_032191745.1 Picea mariana
GAAGACTTTACAATCCAAATTATTTCTAAGTCAAACCAAAATCTAAAATTCTGCAGCTAAAAGACTCAACAATAGATTGAGGAAACCATTGATAGCCGTGCTATCCACCATAGAACCTGACCAAAATAATGGTGCTATTTTGGGAGTTAACAGAGTGCAGAGTTTAAGAAACCTAATTCGGAGTCACAATGTATTACAAAACTAAAAGAGATTAAACAAAGGGTAGCAGAACTTGTCTGGGAGTTTGACCAGAGATTTAAGACACTGATAGGCCGATTAACTTTTCAAATCCTCGATGAACAGAACAAAGCATGGTTCATCACTACACTATTACCACACATAAGAGTTCCTCTGATGCAGCAGAAGATTGCATCATAGGCAGAAGATTTGGAGATCTCCATGAAGCTTGAATCATCACCGATGGGAGAATCTAGCTCACGCATTAGCCATATCATGAGCCAGCTAACTAGTTTGTCTTTACAAGTTAAGGATATGACAAAGGATAAGGGAAAAGAAAAAATGGAAGATATATGGTGTGTAAAATGTAGATCTGAAGGCCATGTTATTTCATGAGTACTTGGCCTCAAGGGCATCGAGCCCCTTGAAACAAGTTAACCTACTATGGTGTGATGTATGCAGAAATAGGCATCGCCCAGGTGAGTTCTACTACATGCAAAAGTATGTTAAGAAGCCCACAAACTTATATTGTACATTTTGCAAATCAGTGGGGCATGATGATTGAGATTGTAGAGCTTATGGTCTCATGCATGAAAGGTCAAGAGACATATACAAGATTCAAGGCAAAGTACAAAAAGAAGGAAACACTCCACAGTACAACTCTCCGGGGAGAGGAAACTTCAATTTTTGTGGTGGGTATAGAGGATGAGGATGAGGAGGAGGTATAGGCTGAGGACAAATAATTTGTTACAATTGCATGTAGCCAGGACAATTGGCAAGGGATTGTCAAAATTCTTGTACAACCTGTAGTTATTGTAACTCATTCGAGCATGTCATAGAGGAATGCCCTGTGTTGATGACTAAACTTCAGGAAAGATGAGGACCTCAGCAGAACCCACAAGTACAACTAATATATGATGAATCTTGTAGAGTAGACCCTAGAGTCATTGTTATCACTCGAGGAGGTGCTACTACAGGAGAAGACAGAGCAGCACAAGGAAGGATTGAAAACGACCATGTAGTCAGAAAATCTACAGAAAAGACCCTGATGTTTGATGCTCAGAAAGAAAGACAGATTTTTGAGGAGGAAAGAAAAGAGTTCAAAAGAGGTCAAGGATATTCATCAAAGAAACAACCAGAGATCAAAGAATATGGCATGCCTCAGGCGTTTGATCCATCTTCATCGCCAATAGAAGGGAAAGAGGTAAGCAAACTCATGGAATTTTTGTACACTTGTGTTAAGATAATTCAAGATAAAGGTGTTGTACAAGAATTACAAGATTTAATCAAGCAGTATGAGATAGGAAAGATATATGACTTACTAAATAGGGAAGTGCACCAAATTGGAAAAAGGAGAAGGAAAAATAAAGAATTACACTTGAATGCTCAGATAGGAGAGTATGAGATAGACTATGTGGTCCTCAACTTAGGGTCGGAGGTCAACGTCATGACCAAGTAGACTTTGGAACTGATGGAAAAACCCAAGCTGATATATTCCCCTATCAGGCTTCACATGGCTAATTAGCAAGTCATCATCCCATTTGGATGATTAGAGCATGTCCTAGTGGACATCGATGGAGTAAGAACCTTTGCAGATTTTGAGGTAATTGAAATTGTTGATGATAGCTGCCCTTACCCCACATTGTTAGGAATTGATTGAGCCTTTGACAATTATACTGTTGTTGATCTAAATAAAAGACACATGAAATTTGAGAAATTTGGCCTTAGGTTCATTGCACCTTTAGATCTAGATGAGGGTCCCTGATATACAGAGCCTATCAGAGAAGAAGACCACGCATTTGAACTGGAAAACATCTACAAATTAACAGTCAGACAACAAGATTATATCAACCCTACAGCTGATGGAAATCTAAGTTGGGGAAGTGATAGAACATGTTCATCTGACTCATAAGAAGCACTGAAGAACTGGTAGAACCAAATGTACGAAGTATTTATAAGAAGATGTGCTAAGCTAACTAGAGAAGTTCGTTGGATTGGCACAGCAGTGAGTAATCTACCCGCATTTGATGGGTTGAACCCTTTAGATAACTTCTTATCAGAATTTGAGATAAGTGTACCAACACAACAGAGGTTGTTGGCAATGGATGAGGCCATGAAGGCCACACTGGCAAGATGGTGGGGAATGCACAAGGGAAACATCACAAACTGGACACAATGTCGAACTTTGATGGCAACGTGGTTTTCAGGACAATTAGGAAGATGTGAAGTAAGATACATAGGTCAAATCTACCCAAAGGAATAGGTACGTAGATGCAAAGAGGATTGGAGTGACGTTCCTCGAGAACAATGGGTACACAGATTCGTCAATACGCTGGATACCACCCCAATCAACGGGTACCTTCAAGCAGAACTGTGCCTCGTCACTTTAGGATGGGAAGGTATGATCCATAATTTTATAACCACCTTTTTATTTGAAAGTGAATTTCCTTCAGTAGATCAAGCACTAAAAATGGTGAGATAGAAAGTATTTAAGGAGGCATATGGCCTCCCTTTAAAGAAAGAAGAGGATGAATGGACTGCACCCCTCCAGAAACTGCAGATCTGCTACAACCTTAATGCCGATAAATACGATGACCCAAGGAAGGTGAATATCACAGAAACAGAAGGCCAAAGAGATGTGGAAGGACCATGAGTTGAACTGCCATTCATTGGACAACCAATAAAGATAAATAAAGTCAACATTGGGATAGAGGAGACACCAAAGATTGCCAATGTCAGAGATTACTGGGATGCTGCTACCATTGACAAAATCACAGAATTATTGCACGAGTATCAAGAATTGTTCTCAACCAAGTTCACTGATATGAAGGTTATCAAAGGACCTATGGGAGAGATGAGAATACCTTTGAAACCATATACAAAGACAGTAAATAAAAGACCCTACAGGCTGAACCCAAAATACAAGGAAAAAGTAAAGATTGAGCTTAACAGAATGTTGGAAGCAGGGATTATTGAACCTGTCGAGGAGTTGAAGTGGATTAGCCCCATGGTAGTGCAAGATAAGAAGACAGGTGAGATCAGGATTTTTGTAGATCTCAGGAAGATGAATAATTCTTGTATAAATTATCCTTTCCATACACCATTCATAGATGAAGTGTTGGATAACGTGGGAGGCCAAGAAGTATATTCTTTTACAGATGGATTTTCAGGATACCATCAGATCCGCATCGCCAAGGAGGACCACCATAAGACTATGTTTTCTATAGAGTGGGGATCCTACCAATATACAGTAATACCATTTGGATTGAAGAATGCCCCAACCATCTTTTCCAGGGTGGTGGTTGAAGCATTCAAAGAATTTTTGCATAAATTTTTAGAAGCATACTTTGATGACTGGACTATTTTTAGTTTGTTGAAAAATCATATTGAATGTCTAAGGCTAATGTTGGATAAATGTAGGCAGTGTCAAATTGCTTTAAATTTGAAGAAGTGTATCTTCTTCTCACCATTTGGAGTATTATTAGGACATATTGTGTGCAAGCAAGGATTGTTGGTGGATCCATCCAAGATTGCAATTATAAATGATTTTCCACCACCTACTTCAATCAAACAATTGCGCACTATGCTAGGACATACTGAATATTACAAGAAATTTATCAAAGGATATGCTCAGATTACTACGCTAATGGATAATTTATTAAATAAATATTGTCAGTTTGGTTGGACAGAAGAATGCCAGCAGAGCTTTGACACATTGAAACAAAAGATGGTAATTGCGCCTATTCTAGTCTTTCAGAACTAGAGAAAGGAATTGCATGTACATGTTGATGTGTCCTCCATTGCATTAGGAGCAGTACTGGCACAACATGGATAAGGGGACATTGATCATCCATTAGCATTTTCCAACAGGAAGTTGTCCACAGCTGAAGTTAATTACACCACTACAGAGAGAGAGGGACTAGCCATGGTGTATGCATTATAGAAATTCCACCACGACTTGTTGGGAGGACACTTAAAAATGTTTACTTATCACTCCACACTGAAGTACCTAGTCAACAAGCCAGTGTTGGGGGGGGGAATCTATAGATGGCTTCTGCTATTTCAGGAGTATGATTTTGAGATCATAGTTAAGCCAGGAAAAATTAACAAAGGCCCAGACCACCTTTCAAGGTTGGAACATGGAAAAGAACCTACCAGTATGGAGGATACATTACCAGATGCACAACTGATCTCCATTAGAAATATTGATGACCACTTCACAGACATAGTCCAGTTCCTATCAACAAGAATGGCTCCGAGTGAGTATACAATCTCCCAGAAAAAATAGCTAGTGGTGCATGCTGTAGATTTTTCACTGATAGTTGGTCAGCTATATAAAATAGGACCTGATGAGATACTAAGAATATGCATTATGGAAATAGAGCGCCCAATGATCCTCATAGAATCTCATGAAGGCATCGCAGGCAGACATTACGCAGGGAAAGCAACTACGCAGAAGGTTCTGTGAGTTGGCCTTTGGTGGCCTACGTTACACGGAGATGCTAAAGAATATACCAGAGTATACGACGTATGCCAGCGAGTTGGAAAACCAACCTGACGAGATGATATTCCATTAGCACCATAGATGACCCTGCAGGCTTTTGAAAAATGGACCATTGATTTCGTGGGACCTATAACCCACCAGAAAAGAACATAGGAGTAACGTATATTACCACTGTGACAGAATACCTGACTAGATGGGTTGAAGCAAGAGAAGTCAAAGACTTTAGTGCAGCTACAGCTGCGCATTTTATATTTGATGACATAATAACCAGGTTTAGATGCCCTAAGGTCCTTATGAGTGATCAAGGTACACACTTCATCAATAAGACAGTTGAAGCCCTGACTGAAGAATTTGCAGTCCACCATCAGAAGAGTACACCTTATCATCCACAAGCAAATGGAATGGTTGAAGCCTTCAACAAGATCTTGGAGACAGCATTGACAAAGATTTGCAGTGTGATCAGGGATGACTAGGATTTAAGAGTACCAATAGTACTCTGGGCTTACAGAACCACTTGCAAGAAATTAACAACATAGACCCCTTTCAAGTTGGTTTATGGTCTTGAAGTTGTTGTCTCGATGGAGTACTTGGTACTGAGCTTAAGAATTGTTGCATTTACACACATGGATGATACTGGCGCTATTCATGAGAGAATAGCATAGTTAGTCAAACTAGAAGAAGATAGATTCATTGCAGGATTCCATCAGCAAGTTCAGAAGGAACGAGAAAAGGCCTACCACAATATGCATATCAAGAAAAAGATATTCAGGCAAGGTAATTTAGTACTAGTATACGACAGTAAGTTTATTAAATGCCCTGGGAAGTTCAGAACACATTGGCTTAGACCATATGAGATCGCCTACGTCATAGAAGGAGTAGTTGCACAGCTGAAGACGTTGAATGGAGAATGGAAATAAGGATTGGTGAATGGGAGTCGGTTGAAGTTGTACTATGACAACCAGCTACCTCACAGCTCCAAGTAAAAGCATGAGTAAAAGGGTTTAGGTACCAGGTGCAGTTGAAACTAGGTACCAAACATAGAAAATACAGTCTGCACAAGGACAGGAAGGAGGCATAAAGAAAAAAGAAAAGTTTGCACTGCGTAGTCTAAATTCGAAGTCAAACAAAAGGAGAAAATCTGAAGTGCCTCAGGACGAGTCACAGGGGAGTGCTGGGGGCTTGTTGGCCCTTGGCTATGGAAGGAAAAGGAGAAAAAGGAAGAAAAGGTAAAAAGCGAACTTCATGGGAGACACAGTGACTGTCACTGGGTCAAAGTGAGCAAAAGAGAATAAAATATGGAGCAAAGTGCAGAAAAGAAATCCGTTGGATGAGGAGATCGAGGATGACAGACCTAGGGTTTTGGTAATTAGGGTTTTGACACCTAGGTTTAGGCCTAAGGTTGTCGATAAGGGACTACAATGTATAAATAGAGGTCGAGAGGACCTAGGTCGGGTCGGTACTAGAGGAGGGTATGCTATTGTTATTTGATTTAGCTCTATTACTGTGGTGAAAGGTTATTGTACTAAGAGAGAGGAGTGTTGAATCCTTCTAGTATTGTAAGATCTTCAGCTAGGTGCGAAGATCAGATCTTGCAGCTGGGTGCCCAGGAGGGGGGAGAGAAAGAAAGAAGGAGAGAGAGGATCTGTTGGCCAAGAGCGCAGATCAGAACTGTAAGTTTTATCTTAATATATCATAAGCACAGTTATGTGGACGTAGCCCTAGAGAGAGGGTGAACCACGTAAATCTTTTGTTTTGTGAGCAATTAATTCTTTGATCTCTGTCATTATTATACTGTTAATTGCATTACTGTGTCAGATTAATATCTAGATCTGCGTAAAGCATATTTCACTGGTAAATGATATATGAATATTGTGACTATTGTTATACAATATCCCCTGGATATTCCCCTGGTCGTAGACATCTTTGTCCTGCAACCCCCCCATCGTTGCTTCGGGTTAGACTACATATTCTTCATAGGTGTTGCCGAAAGGGCCAGTAGCTAGGGCTTGTTGGTGCACTCTTGGAGTGAACCCTGGGTCTGCCCTTGTGCCAACAGTGTCTATACATGGGATTCGGGTAGACCCCTTGAAGGTTGATATTATTCTTAATCTACCTCCTCCTTCCATGCTACGCTAGCTCCAAAGTTTGCAAGGGAAGGAAAATGTTTAATGTTGATTCATTCCCAATTATGTTGAATTAATGAAAGGATTTACTCGGCTTCTAAAGAAAGGTTACAAATTAGTATAGGATGATACTGCCTTAACCCGTACACCATTGTTGTTTCCCCCTAAATATAGCCAATATTATTTCTTCTACTTAGTTGCTTCAGACTCTACCATTTCTATGGTATTAGTCCAAGAGGATTATTCACACAATGAAAATGTGATATACTATTTGAGTTGAAGTCTTACGACTACCAAAACCAAATACCTACATGTGGAGAAGTTGGCCTTGGCAGTTGTTCAATATGTTCAAAGTTTTCATCACTACATCTTGCTACGCAAACCCATAGTCATTTCTAGTTGCAACCCCATGCAACATATCCTTACCCAACAATTTTTGGGGGGAAAGTACTCCAAATGGATAGTTATTCTCCAGGAGTTTGACTTAGATTTTGAATGCGCCAAGTCAAAGAAGTCTTTGGTTTTTTCCGAATTGATATGTGACCTTCCCTCTTCTAAGACAGAAAATGTGGCAGAGGATTATTTACCTAACAAATCCCTCTTTCTAATCATTTATGATGACATATGGTACAGATATATTATCATCGATATCCAAACTCAAACTTTCCAACCTGATCTGTCTAGTACAGATCGTCGTCGTATATGGTATCAAGCTCGTCAATACATCATCCTTGGTGATACCCTTTACCATCATGGTATTGATTCCATATTTAGACGATGTCTCACATATGATGAAGCTGAGAAATATTTGAATGACTGTCACTCCAGAGCATGTGGCAGTCATATGTACGGGTATTCCACTGCCCAAAAGATCTTACGAGTTGGTTATTTTTGGCCTTCATTGTTTAAGGATTGCATTATTGTCATCCAAAAATGTCATGCTTGTCAAACTTATAACAATAAGATCTGATCTCACTCTGGTCCTCTTCACCCTGTAGTTTCCGTTGGTCCATTCTCCAAATGGGGCATTGACTTCATGACATGTAACCCTCACTCGGCTGGGGGGCATGGATACATTATTATAGCTGTAGATTATTTCACTAAATGAGACAAGATGATGCCTACATTTGATAACACCAGAAAAATTGTAGCGTTGTTCATATTCAATCATATAATTACTAGATTTGTTGTCCCTCAATCCATTTTTACTGATAATGGTAGTCATTTTCACAATTTTATGATGTCTGAACTTACTCAAAAGTTGGGTCTTCGCCATGAAAACTCAACCCCGTATTACCCACAGGCCAATGGCCAGGTTGAGGAAATTAACAATGTCCTCACTACTATGATTCGATGGATGGTAGGAATTCATAAGTCAAATTGTCACATGATGTTTTTTTCAGCATTATGGGCCTATCAGACATCCGTCAAGTCTGCCACAAAATTCACACCTTTCTAGTTAGTATATGGTATCAAAGAAATTTTGTCGATTGAATGTGAAATATCATCTTTGAAACTAGTTGTCAAACTTCTCTCTAATACCTCTGTTGAAGAGGAACGTCTTTTATGTTTGATGCAATTAGATGAAACCCGTCGTGATGCTTCCTTAGTTATTGAAAATCAGAAAAAACGTGTTAAAGTCCAATATGACAAGCATGTCAAACCACGTGTTTTTTTTAAGGTGATCTAGTTCTTCTTTACGAGAAAGATCGAGATTTTCTAGGCACCCATAAATTTGAGCCCATGTGGAGGTGTCCTTATATTGTGAAATGAATATTGGAGAAGGGATCTTATGAGTTGGTAGATTATGATGGAGTTCCTTTGAGTGAACCCAGAAATGGGATTTACTTGAATAATTACTATTCTTAAATTATTGTTTTATGAGTGTTGTGTATTGTAGTGTATCATACTCTTGTGTGTTTTTTCGTTGTTTGACTCCACCTTTCGATTACTTACCTTGCATTGTGTTTGGTTTTCAAATTTCAGTGTCTTCACTACCCTACATTGGCTTCGTTGATGGCGCTAGTCGCAGTACTCAAAACATAGCGTATGTTGCTTGGGAAATCTATGCACCTACAGATGAACTAATAAGTCTACATGGTGTATGCCTTGGTCATGCAACTAACAATATCGCAGAATATAGTGCAATTATCGAGTTATTGAATGATGTTGTTTCACTTGGAATCCTCGATCTTATTGTACGACTGGATTCATAGTTAGTAGTCTTACAGTTGAGTAACATATATTCCATCCAGAGTCCTACTTTGTTAAGGGTATGTTTACGAATTCACCTATTGGAACATCATTTTAATTACATTGAATATCAACACATTCCTAGATGTGTAAATACATTAATAGATGCATTGGATAATTATGTGTTAGACAGACATTTGAGACATTTATAAAATCCAATCACATTTTTGTACATAAAACAAGTCGGTAGGAGCCTCATATTAATAATGATAAAATTTTACAAAAAGTGTTTTTTGTCCAAAGACCATAATATCAAAAATGTGAATCACATGGCTTCATATACAACAAAACATAAAGTATGTTGCTCGTTATAATACGCAACTTCCCGTGCTACTCTACGGAGAAGTCGACCGATGGATGCAGATGCGCCCACTGTGTGGCGCTGATAATGCCTAGGAATATCATCTATAGAGGCATCTAGGATGTTCATTGTGTGTCCCTCCAGATTTTGTTCTATTGTCTCGAAGTCATCGACAACTACTCCTGCTATGGAACCTCTCTCCCCACGCCTCTAGATAGGGGATGAACCTAGAGGATGATAAGGTCCCATATTTGCATTTTTGAAGAGCATTTGATTTAGTCATCGGATAAACAACATAAAAAACATTTTATATCATTAAAAATAACAAACACATTATATAAACAAAATTTTCTTCTTACCTATGTCCCCCCATTGGGAACCTTCGGGAAGAGCTAGGTCCAGATCTCCATGGAAGTCTATCTTGACATATGCATAATCATTGACCATGAGCATTTGAGTCCTCAGTATCTCAAAAAAGACATCATTATACTTGATGATGTGACTGCCTCCATGTCGATCCATGAGTTCTACTCACCTCTTCATCCTTGGATCCTGTGGAGCAGGTATACCCCACTCTACCTGTAAGCATAAGACTGGGACCCTCTCTAGGAAGAAGGATACCAAAATAGACCTATATCCAAACTATTTCAACCCACCACTTCTGAACTTGGTAAGTTGTTTCCTCATATTTTTAAGGACCCCTTAGGACCATTTGAAGACTTGGGGCTCCATACACTCTAATGCATACTGAAAATGGCTCTGCAGAGCCATGTGGGGAGCTGCACTCCCTGCCATGCACATAATAGTATAGAGGATGGTCTAGAGAGGCAAGTCTCAAACATCCCTGATAGCGGCCTTACCACTATGTTTCTGGGTACCTGACACACAATGTTCACTGATGTAGTGGTTCATAGGCTCACTGCCATCCCTACTACTTGTAAGTGCCACCTATGATCCACGATGAGATAGTATTGTTAGGAAATAGATATCCTCGATATCTATGGTGAGTGTGTGGGCACCCACATGAAATTCTTGCTCATTCACATCCCACATGTGAACTAAGTACTCAAGTAGTCTCAGTTAGGCCCTCATTCCCTAAATATTGAATAATGTCAACAACCCACACCTTCAAAGGGCCATGATTGTTCTTGGGTCATTCTCGGTGAAGTAATATTCTTCTTCGTGTTCTCTCTCATGCCATTCCAACATCTTGACTATGGAAGACCTGCCAAGGAACCATAAAAAGAGATTAGCAACATAATTTTCTTTCCTTGGGGTTTTCCCTTCTTGGATTCATCTTTTAAAATTTTTGGTTGTGGTCGTCGCAAGCATGTGCATTCGCATAGTGTGGCATCGTCACACCCTAGCTTTACAGTCACCTACGATGATCCTAGATTGTCGCAGATCCCAATATAGAGCACCTGCGACGACATCAATGTATGGGTAACATAAAAAAATCAACCCAAAAGAACATTTTTAACCAATGAAAATCAATTTTTAATCCATGAAAATATGAAGGAAATGGAGATTACCTTTTCCATGAAGATGATTCGTGGAATGATTCGTCGTGCACTCCGCAATCTGCAGTTGAAAATCGAGGTAAAAAAGGGGTTTTGGAGCAATGTTTGGGTGAAGTTACAAATGAAATAGTGAAATGTGGTTTTTTACCTATTTTATTGATTTTTATTACTTTTAATTTGTATATTATATTATTTTTTATGCTTCATCCAAACCCTAAATTCCTAACAACTTTATAAGTGATTGATTTTTGCATATTGAAAAAGTCTAGAGGTGAAACATTGGAACAAGGGTCCACTTTTTTGGTTTGTTTTTATATATTTTTCGCATGTACAGATCTAGGGTTTTTCAGGAAAACCTCTGAGCAGATTCTTAATTATTTATCATGCTCTTGAAACCATGAGAATGTAATCGAGTAGTCTTTTGTCATTTTTTCAAACTCGTAATGGTGACACGAAAAAAGAAGCCTATGGAGTATCCTCTAATCTCTTTTCATGCTCCTTAAAAATGAAAAGATTGTTGAGTGACCTTGTTCTTTTCACGCTCGTAAAAGTGTTTGAATAAAACATCTGATGAGCGGAAGGTTATAACTTTTTCGGTCTCATCATATTAATTTACAAAAAAGGACTTGATGGAGTTCTCTTTAAGTGTTTTTCAAACTCTCTAAAATTGAAAAACCGTTGAGTTTCCTTTCTTTGGACTCGTTAAACAAACATTAAAGGACCTGTTGATGGGTCCTAAATCACTTGGTTCAATAGTAGGAACCAAACCCACCAACGAGGCCCAATTAGACTGTGCAACGTTTAATGGTGTAATGGTTCTCCAGATCTTGTGATCCGACCAATTTATTGATGGGCTTTATGTTTTCTTGTGAAGGCCCTTCCTTCAATTTGGACTATCTCTTTTTGTATTTTTTCTCTTGGGTGGGACCAATATGAGATGTAAGCCAGTATAAACCAACTTGGAAACAAACAGAATTAATTTCTAACTACTGGGGAAGAGGCCGAGCTTGGGATAACCCGCTACTCAAGCATGAAGATGAAAATATTATACCACAAGGCATAGTACTAATACGTTAACCATGTGAGCATATGATTACTGTCTGAGACACTTAATTATCAGAAAGAAAACACATATGCGATAAGATAATGATAAGAAAAATAATTCACCTACACTAATCATACATCACATGATAACACAATGATCCATCTTCATCATTAAAGTAAATAAAAACAAAACATTGCACCAGATAACTTGACAATAGATTAAATAACTCTTACTCATTACAACATCATTCATGAAACAAGATAGGAAATAGTTCTTCTCCATGTCCAATCACACATGCATTTGATGAAAATAACTTTGTCTCTGGTCTAGAAGGACTTCTCTATTAATGGTAGCTCAGAAATAATTCTTGACAAAACCAAAATAGAAGAGTTTCTTGCAGCAACCATTGACCCTTGATTAATCGGTCTATGCTCTTATTTATAATGTAAAATTAACTAAAAATAATGGCTAAGTGTAGTTTAACAAAACAAAACTCGCCATGTGGTGTTCTCTCCTAACAGTTTTCCAACATTCATCTCAAGATATCCCTTTGAAAGGGTGACTTTTCTCATACTCCGACCAACTGATGAATAGTTCCTCACACGTTTAGGCCCATGGAAATCTATGTTGTCCCATCTAGAGTGGGTAAAATTCTCCGATCTCCACCGCATACGTCTAATACTTGATCAGACTAGAACTTAATTGTTGAAGCACAACCCGAGTCCTAATCGGATGTTCCATAAATTGGTGTACCTGTCTTGGCATTGTGTTGGTCATCTTTGTTAGTCTTTTGGCCCATGAACAATATTTCTTGGCATCCAATTAGACTATGTCGTACAATTCGATGAAGTCACCGGGTGTGTTGAACTCGGGAAATTTGATATCCTTAATCACCTTGTTGATCTCCGAACCTAGTTTCTCTCGAATTCCTCAGTGAGCTTACAGAGCCAATTTTGCTCGATAGTCGGAGGGATTTTTCCTACAATCAGAATTGAAATTGTTTAGAAATGGCTTATAGAACAATTCTCAGAAAAATATATGTAAATACATAAGCGTGAAGAATCTGGATCGGTGCATACCTATAAATCTCACTAAGCCTGCAACCTTTTGAATTACCTGCACTATATCTGTCAGCACCATCATTTTTATTCAGTTAGGGTGGGTTACATTCATGTGCCATAGCATGATCGATCAGGTACAAAAAAAATGAGAGTCAAAGTTGCACCAATGGCCGGTTGGCCCTTGGGCTTGGGAAAGGATGTCAGAGTCGAACAAGTGCTAAAAGTACAAGAAAGTTCCAAAAGAGCCTTATACTATTGTAAGGGAAGTCGTTAAATGCTTCAGGTCAAGGCAAGTTGCTCAAACAGGAGTCGCATCAGCAAGTGCATGTTGACCCAAAAATCTGCTCTGGGCTCAACATGGTGTTTTACACAGTTACTTCTCCATAAACACCTTTGATGCTATGGTTCCAGTCGAAGACAGTGGCGGGGGTCATAGTTACTATGGCCTCTGCCCTTGAAAGAGTATCAGTTGGTTGCTTTTAGGGATTTGAGGTCCTTCCCATGACATTTCTTCATCATGTCAAGGCTGTTCTATTCAAGGAATACAACACTTCCAAGTGGTAGGGATCGGGACAAGCTTTTCAACAAGTTATCATGAGCTTGATTCCGAGTTAGTATGACCCATATGAGGCATGCAAAGTTAATGTCACCCGAATGGACACAACCAATATCTGTGGCTTCCTAGTCTGATTCTGTTCAGATGATGGTATCAAAGGGAAAATCAAACCCAAAAATGGTGTAGGGCAGTGTGATACCTTTCCAACGGTATATCCCGTGCTTGGTTTCGACCCCCGGTTGGTAAGAACAAGCCTTTGCAAGTTTATGACCACTTTTGGACATTAAATTGGTTGCAGTTCTTCAGGATTTAAAATTGGTGGGTAAAGAGTTATAAATCAGATATTCAGCAATTCCATGCTATAATAGACTCAGACACCTTTCCAACGACATCTTATTTGCCTCATTCCGACTCCAGATGGCCTGGATAGAGTTGTCACAAGTTGGCCAATAATTTCAGGCAAAAAGGGGTCCACCAACTCACATGGCAGGGTTTCATAACAGCTAAGACAGTCATAAATGACCCTGGCACAAGATTATATTGTCACCTCATCGAATTACTCGTCGATACCTTTCCGACGGTACCTCATTTTCCTCGATTGGATATCGTATGACGATTTGACACCTTTCGCAAGATTAGGTGTCATGTGGGCCCACCAACAAGTCAGGGGTTCTTAAGTGACCACTGTTCTAGGCCGAATTTGAAGACTGAGGTGGAATTATCTCAAGTTGGTGATGACATATTCCTGATTTCCTCGTCAAGACCTTTCCAACGACGTGACTTGCGTCCAATTCCGACTCCGTCTCTCCAGTCAACATTTTTGGGCTGAATCAGTTGTAGCAGAGTCAAAGTCAAAGTCAAAGTCAAACTTTGACTTGCACAAATTTCCAAAAAATATTAAAAAATTAATAAAATTTTTTATTAAACATTTTTCAGAAAAATTGGAAATTAGAGGAATGGGCACGTAGCCTCATGCAAAATGGAGAAAATTGATTTTTTTGGAAAAATTGAAAAAAAAACAAAACCTCCCTTCACCTCTTTCCCAAGTCATTTTGTCAATTTGGCAGAGGAGGGAGAGCTCTGCAACAACAGTCATGGCAGAAGGGGGAGGCTTCAGGAAGCAGAGCAAGGTTTGGACAGCAAGAGGATCTTAGCAATGGACAGCC
>JASDQU010281137.1:4451-14786 GCA_032191745.1 Picea mariana
TATCGTGAAGAGGATAAACTTTTTGGTATGATAGATTACTTTGTGGTTGTGTTTTGTGGTGATAGTATTCGAAACAGCCTATGGTATCCTATAGAGATGACCCTCCAGAGTAAGAATGACACTACAAGGTTGAGACTAGTAAAAAACATGACACTTCCACATATATGGCTGGCCTAAAATAACATGACAGACTTCTAATGGGGAAAAATCACACAATACCTCATCCTTGAAGGTCTTGATGTCATAGGACCTATGACAGTACTAGCTAACATGTGGATATCAACCCCGACAAAGCCACCCAATGTTGTATGGTTGCAGGTGTGGTGTTGTCAACAATGTCAACTTCTTGATGAAATCTCTTGAGATGAGGTTATTTTGGCTTCTGCTATAAATAATGAAATGTAGTGGGGTCCCCTTCACCCACATTTGTGAATGGAAGAGGCATCCCCACTCCTTAGGATCATCTAGTTCTTCTGATTGGATTGTTTTTCTCATGACCGTAGTAGTGGATTTTTCATCAATGATTTGTTTCCTTTTATTATTTTCTCAATCATAGTCCAAGTCAGTTCTCAACTCTGTTTCTTTGAACTCTACTATCAATGATTGTTTTGAGAAACATTCAACGGTGTTGTTCCAAGGGATTTTGTTGAAGTTGCACCAATTTCAAGTGTTCTTCTTTGTATTCCCATTACTCTTCTTTTCATGAATCTTTGATTAGTTTTATTGTGGTTCGTTAGTCTGTGAGTTAGGGATTCCTTTACCATACTTTGGTTGTTGTGGATTTGTAGACCCAAATTCCCTCTTGGTCTGCTGCTTAAATTTCTACTTGATTTTGACAACATTTTGATAAGCGACTATGAGTGATGAGATTTCCAAAAACTCCATTTTAGTTTCGATGTACCTATGTAGAGCCCTACATTATTTTATAACCAAATGTCGCTAAGAGTCTTTGATACACAACTTTGTGCACAAGGTATGAAAGGTATTAGTGAACGTTGTACATTGTTTGGCCCCTCTCTTAATGCAACGTGGTCCATCTCATGTACTAGTCATCATAGTTTTAAATAGGGTAATATTGTTCCTTGACCACATCCATAAAAAATCTCAATTGGGCTCGACGTTAAATATTCAATACTCCTCTATGGAACTTTTCTCCCATTATGTTTCCCACTAATATTTGACATAGTGGAAAACCTTAATGAGCTTAAAGATGATATTTTCTCTATCAGAAAATTTGTTGACAAAGAAATAAGTTTCTAATATACTTAACCATTTTTACAAAGCAACTGCATTGATCTGAACTTCAAATAAAATAATATCCAAATTAAATTATACCTTGAAGGGCGAAGTGTCTACAAAGAAACTACTTGATGACATGCTATTGTCAACAATCATTGAAGGATTTGGGAAAAATTCTCCAACATATCGTTCCTCCATTGCTTGAGGGATTTCGGGAGCAACATATTGATAGGATCTCCCTCAACCTTTTGTCTCTCTTTCCTTTCCCCATGGGAGGTCGCTTGGGCTGAGAAGAGACGATTTCCTTAGGAGAAACTAGCTCGAGAACCAACTCTTTATATCCTGACCTCGTTGGGGACATACACTAAGAGACAACAAGGAGAAGTTTGGTCTAAGGAGAAGGGGGATATATAACAATAAAATACACAAAAATAGTGCAAGAAACACAGAGATACAGTAATATGCAATTTCTATTAATTAGAGAAATGTATAAAAACTATCAAAATATGAAGTGGATAAACTCGCCAAAAGATGATATTTACAATGAGGCTCCAGAGCCATTTTTAACATAAATAAAATATGAAATTGCGGATAAATAAAATATGAAATTGCGGGCTACGATGAGGGTAGTTGATACGTCAACTTCCCAAGGGCATAACTTTTGCATACGATCTTTGTTTGAGGTGCACAATATCTCATTGGAAAGGTCTATTAGAGGAGAATTCATTCTAACCTAGCCGAGTCCATATCATTTGGCTATTTATTGAACCCCCAAATGTCAAAAAACAAGCCATTTAAGGCATCAAAATGGCTCTGAAAGATTGGGACCTGAAAAAATGTAGAACAAATGCCAAGGTGGAAAACTGTATTTCGAGTCAGTGGAATAAGTGGGTGGCCATCTCTACCCACCTGGATCATATTGTGCATGTGGAATCTTTCCATGTTTTTTTCCCATGGATTTCCTCTATATGATAGTTTCCCCTTTTCCAACAATGCCAAACATGAACTTGAAGACTTGCAATTTAGATTTTTCCTTTGTTGTTCTTCATCTAAAAGAGTACCTACCAATTCATCAAACTTAGGATATTTTTCTCTTGTTGCAAAACCAATAATAAACATTTGATTCCTATAACATTCAATTCAACTTTACAATTACCAAATCTATGCTAGATATTTTTTCACCAATATCACCAAACCAAATCTATGCTAGATATTTTTTCACCAATATCATCAAGCTTGTCTTTCAATTCTTTAATTCTAGAAAAAAAAATTATTGACATTTTCATTCTCCTCCATTTTAATTGAAATATATTTACCTTTTAGGAATAGAACTCAGTTTGTATTAGTCATTTCATACAAACCTTTAAGGATTTCCCATCTCATTGTCTTGTAGTATATGTGGAATAATATTGTTTTTTTCTTAGTACTCCCAATATTAAACTAAGTTTGCAAAGGTTTCTGATTTGACTTATTTTCCAGATGAGATGGAACAAACATTTTCCCTTTCCATCAAAGTCTGAATTTTGAATTTCCAATTCACATAATTTGACCCATCTAACTTCTTTCATTCATTTAGATATGAATCAACCAAATCATTTTTCATACTTAATCACACTTTAAAAATATCCCCGCAATCAAGACACCAATTTATGCACACATGCTCCCTCCAAATCAAAATTTAGGAATTACAAAATATATATATCAGTCAATTTTTACCTCCACCAAGACTGCCTCGAGGCTCTGCGACCTCTACATGGGTTTCTCTCGAGTTTTGTCTTGAGCTCCTTGAATAGCTTCTTCAATGTATTTTCTTCCATCTCAGCGACTAGGGCCAAAAAAAAAAAAAAGCAACCAACGTCTCCCAAGGGCTTTCACTGCGCGCAAACTCCTCTTGAGCGCGGATTTCACTTTTGCTCGCAAGTTTTAACAAAGATACCTCTCTCTCTCTCTGCAGGATTCAATAGCTCGATCGGAGCTCTAATACAAAAAATACAAATACACAACACTCAAGGACGAAGAGACACTTGTGAGTTTAACTCGTCAGATACACATTTCGCCTCTCGAGATTTTTCCATTTACAGATAAATTAATAACAAAAACCCAAATGTTTTCATAACCTCCATGGGAAACCAAATGGTTTCATTTATTTCAACATTATTTCCCTAGGACAAACAGCTTTTACAAGGGGAGGGCATGTTAAGTTTCAATCCTAAGTCTTCTAGTTAGTGGAATATGGAGGGCATGTTAAGTTTCAATCCTAAGTCTTTTAGTTAGTGGAATATATTGTTACTTAATGTATTGAGGGTCATCTTTATTAAATAATCTCCACATGGTAATAGAGTGTCAAATCAATAAGTGTAAGTGGAATTATTAAAAAAGGATCACTAGTTAATGGTTCAAGATTTTTTAATGAAAATCCACTTAGTTATTAGAGTTTGGATTAATTAAAAACTATATGTTGTAGTAGAAGGTATGTAGTTAGTTGTAAAGTGGATATTATTGTATTTTGAGCTTTTCTCATATGAAAGGTGAACATTGCGCCGAGTTCTGAATATCAATAAAGTTTGATTATTATTATTATTATTTAATTTTGATTTTATTTATTTACTTTCCACATCTATATTTTCATGTCTTCATGGATTTTTTTATCTTTTTACACTTATAATTCATGTGTTTTACTTTGAATAATCTACTTTATCCACAAAATAATACCATAAAAGTTTTTAAAATGAAAATAAAATCCTCAAATAACTACAAACCAATCTTTTATCAATTTCAACACTCTTAATTTTGAAGTGATTCTCGGTCATCTCACTAAAAACCAATTAATTCAAGAGTTGGTGAAGGGTAATATGACTATGACGTTGTATGGAATCCATACAAAACCTAGACAAGTAAGTGGAAGATTCATAAAATATTTATGGTAGAAACTTTGAAGCAGAACATAATCGTAAGAAAATTTCCAAAAGCCAGAGCTGGTTAATGTCCTCGAAAGATTATGGAGGCCATATGTCTAGAGGTATTGAAAATGGAGAATCATCAACTAAGAGAATGTAGGTTTCTATGAACTCCACAAATAAAGGACTTAAGGAGTTGAATTCCCCACTGTATCCTAATTCGCATACAAGAAGCATCTTGAGTTCCCTGTTTTGCATATCCTTATGATATTTAAGAGAGATTTCAATTTCATTAAGGTTGTATCTAAATAATCTCAGGCGAGCTTTCAGTTTCATTAAGGTTGTCCTCACGGGAAACAAAATTGAAAATTCCAATAGTCAATATTAGGTTTTCCGTAAAGAAGTTGGAAAACACCAACTGTAAGTGGACAACTTATTGATCAAAAACATGCATGAATTAAGAGCTATGGCCTTATGTATTCAAAGTTTTATATTCTCTGTTGCATTTGTAGCAGAAGACGGATTTACTAGCTGACCTTATACCACTGTAACGACGTGTCATGACCCGTGATCATTTCATTTCTTTGATTAACTGAGAATCTAACCATCTCATCACATCGACCATAGGAGGCATTAATTTATTAATCAAAAGGAAAAGGACAAATCCATGTTACAAATTGCTCACCGATATGTAGACAGTGAAGAGTGGCCGTATATCCATGACAATTTTGTTCAGTGGATTCTGAGAAATATTAGTAGTGCGGAGTGGATTTAAATGTTGATGAACGTGAATTTATTTTTTTTGTTTTGACAACGACGAATTTATGTAAATTTTGGTTTAAAATAAACGGATTTGTTTTAAAAAAATATTTCAGTAAATTTTGTTTAATATAAATGGGTTTGTTTGAAATTTTTATTTTTAATAAAAAGATTAAAAATAAGGTCTTCTATAATTTTAAAAGATTATATATATATATATATGTGTGTGTGGGGTAAAAGTATAAATATTTTTAAATCTAGATTTAATGTAAATATAAATAAATGTTTTAGCGGTGCTGCGATTAGGGTTCTCCTACTCGAAATCCAACATTCGTCGTTGTCTGAATCTGCAGCATCCTAGCCGCAAGCCGAAAAAATGGGTTCTCCTAGCCGCAACCCGATCTAGTTTATCCAGGTGTCCTCGTTCCTATTTTTCTTTTATGGGTTTCATTGCAGTGGATCTATCTTGGTAGATCCGTTTTCGAGTGTTATTTGTTTGTTATTCCTGCTGTTTGAGCATGCTTTTGGGATTTTCTTCCGCGTTTTTGCAGTTTGTTGGGAGTTGGATCCAGTTCTGTGGTTTTCTGCTTCATTTTTCGACGGCTGGATCTTCTTTTTCTCTTTCCTCTGGGGGTTTCCTTGTTTTCATAGGCCCTCTGAGCACACATAGTTTTCTTTTTCTAGCTCTGCGTGGTTGGATGGGTGCAAATCTGGTTGATCCATATATTTTCTTGCCACTCTCCCTGGGCTGGGTTCTGGCCTCGTCTTCCGCCATATCTTCTGCAATCGACGATTCTTGCGTGGTTGGTGCTTCAGTTGTCTGGTATTTTTTCTCTAGTATTGTTGGATGTTCATGGTTTGATGTATGTTTAGATCGAGTTTTTTGGTGGGTGTTGGTATCCTTTCTTTTCCTCATCTCAAAATGGGTTTTGGACCACAGCTTTGAGGTCCTCACTTAGGACATGCGATGTTTCTAGTGATGGCACGTTGGGGTCCTTTTTGGGGGCATGCGACTTTTTGGTTTCTCCTTTTCTGATGTTGAGGGGTTTTTCACTAGCTCTGATGCTTTTTTGCTCTTGATGTGGGAGCCCCATAGTGCTTTGACCTAGTCCTTCTATGTCGTGGGATTTTCTATGGAGTTTGTTTTTCTATCGTGTTTATCTTGGCTGGTCGTTTGCTATCTTGGCGTGTTTTTTGTGGCAGGGTTTCGTGTACTTCAAGGGTCTTTTTCTCACTCATATAGGGTTGTTCCTAGCAAATATTATTGTATTTTTCTTAGTGTCTTATTAGCTAACATCTGGGCCCTTTCGGGCTTCTATTTTCTACTCACTTTGCCCATGATTGATGGCGACGATGCCCGCTACCTCACAACCCGCAGGTCGAAAGGTTGACGTGCACACACAGGATCTTTCCTTTTCCCATGGCTCGAAGAACTCTAAGGCTCTTCTATTTCCCTACCGGGAAATCTGTACCCACAGAAATCCTTGTGGGATCCCCTCTTTACACTCAAGGGATCGGACTTCGCAACTTCGCGAGGTCAGTGATCGAGTATTGGGCTCTGTTGGGATTTCGGACTTCGTGGGATCGTGAATCCTGATGCAAATATTTCAGGACTTCTCGCTATGAAATTCCAATAAGGTACGCCACCTGTCCACCTCACTAACTCCTTTGGTCCCACATTATTCTCGCAGTCATCGAGATATTGCGTATCGCGATTTCGTGATTCCCATTGCACTATTTACGGAGTTCAATCCATGAAACTCCGATATGCGAGTTCACGAGTAAATCCGATGGCCCCCGTGGCTTGGATCTACGTTCCTGCCCCTCCTGAGCTTTGAACCCTTCGACGTTCTCGTCGTAACCTCCCTGCTCCTTTCTGATATCTGACGGCTCACAGAATTTTGCGAACTCTCCTCGGAGGATTCTGACCGTCCGTTCCTCCTGGATGATTTATGCGAATGACCAAATGTTCCTCCATGGAACTCGTTCATCTGTGCACAAACTTGCGATGCCTTTCTAATTCCTCCAGTCGCGACTTCCCTTGCGTTGTTCTTCAACAATTTCAAAGGCCTTATCCTTCCTGAGATTTTCTTATAACTCTCAGTCTTATTGAAGACTTTTTGCACACACTCCTTGCGTTAGCTTTCAAACACTCCTAAGTTTTGAACTTCCTTCGACCCTGTGCACTCCTGTAGCAGTAGTCTCTTAAAAATTCACTCAGCTTCGCAACCCTGAAACTTAGCTTGGCCTGCGCACTCCTTGCACGGCTTTTGTGCCAAACCTGCACTTCCAAGTGAATAAGAACAAAAGTGACTCTATCTGAACCCTCTATCAACGCACTCCTTACAGACAATTCGACTGCACTCCTTGCAGGAATATTTGCTCAGATAGAGAAACAATTGAAACTCATTCTTTCTTCCTTTCAGACTTCAAACTCAAACATGAAATCATATACACAACACATAAAATAAAATGTATAACAGGAAGCAAACATTCATGAGCATGTAATTCAGCATCAATACACAGAGAACAAACAAGAAAACCATGAATTTGAATCAATCTCTTTCTATTAATCCAAATATCTGTACATGGGTTTTCTTACACAACTCTCTGCTTCTCCTATGCTCTTCTTCCTCTAATTATGTTACAATACACAATGAGGGTGTTTATATCTCATTTCCCACTTGTGCTCTAAAATTGTCTAATCTAGAATTAAATTCTATCTACCTGCATTAACTACTTTAAATTCCTTCTACCTACTAAGGACGAGAGAAAATCGCTAAAGGTCCAATTACATTATACAAGTGCACCTCTTCTTAATGACTTCATTTAAGACTGCACAACAACTTCAAGGAAATTTCAAAATTTGTGCTGGCTTGTCTAGCCATCCTTTGCCTTCCGCGATGGCTCGCTTGACATTGGCGATGCTCCTGCAGCATACTCCCTCGCTTGAAAATTTTCATGGACTCCTGTCCATGAGCTCATGAAGGGTCTGTCCATGCTTCTGTATCTCTGCTTCACTTTCCCAGTTGGCATCTTCAATTGGATGGTTCTTCCACTTGACGTTTTGCTTATTCTTTTGTCCAGTATGCACTCCATCTCCGACTTATCTGCAACTGGCATCTGTTTCATCCACTGGATTAGTGGTTGCTCATATCATGTTGTTGTTTCTTCAGGCTTATATGGGTACAAATCCGAGATATTGAATATCAGAGAAATTTCGATCCCATCGGGTAATTCAATCTCGTAAGCATTTGCCCCTGAATTTCCTCAAGACCCTGCATGGTCCGATTTTCTTCATCTTCAACTTATTGTATGTTCCTCTTGGAAACCTTTCTTTCCTCAAATGTGCCAGAACCAAGTCACCAACCTCAAAATGAAGTTGTCTCTTGTGTTGATCGGCTCTGCACTTATACTCCTGGCTCAAATTTTGCAACTGCTCCTTCACCCGGTTGTGAAGTACTTTCATCGCCTCTGCAAAATCTTCTGCACTAGCGCTCCTAGTCGCAGTCTGTTCTGAATCCCTCAGTTCATAAATCCCTCTTGTCTTCATGCCATAGACAATCTGAAATGGACTCTGGCCTGTGCTCTGATTCACTGAATCATTATAAAAAAATTCTGCCTGCGGTAATATACTATCCCACTGACTGTGGTGTTCTGTCACCAGGCTCCTCAGCAAGTCTCCCAAACTTCTATTTACCACTTTTGTCTGTCCATCCATCTGAGGATGATAATTTGAACTAAACGACAAGTTAGTTCCCAGCTTCTTCCATAAGGTCCTCCAAAAATGCCCTATGAATTTGGTATCTCGATCCGAAACTATGCTTCTTGGTAAGACATGAAGTCAAATGGCCTCTTTGGAAAACAGATTCGCAATGTGAGTTGCGTCACTGGTTTTCTGACATGGAATGAAGTGTGCCATCTTGGAAAACCTATCCACCACCACAAAGATTGAATCACAACCTCTTTGTGTCCTTGGCAACCCAACACAAAATCCATGCTAATCGCATCCCACAACCTCTCTCGTATGGGCAATGGTTGATAAAATCTCGCATTCTGTCTTCTTCCCTTCAAATTCTAGCAAATTTTGCACCCGTATATGAACTTTTTGACATCTACTCGCATTCCCGGCCAAAAATATGACTCATTCAATTTTTCAAACGTCTTGTCGTGACTAAAGTGTCCTGCCGATCCTCCACTGTGTTTCTCCTTCAGAAAATTCTCTCTCATGGAGCATTTCGAAATACACAGTTGATTGCCTCTAAACAATAATCCTTCCTGGATCATGTACTCTATCCACTGGCTTCTATCCCTGAGAATGGGATTCTCACCTGCTTCATACGCCTCCTTAAAATCCTGATCATCAGCGTACATGTTCCTGAGATCATCAAAACCCAACGTTTCGACTCTAAACTCCTGCAAAAACAAACACTTCTTGCTGAAAGCATCAACAACTTTGTTAGAAGTACCATAAATATGCTTGATCATAAAAGTGAAATTCTACATATACTCGACGCATTTGACATGTCTCTGATTCAACTTCTCCTGTTGAGTCACAAACTGCAATGCATGATTATCACTGTATAAGACAAACTCTTTCGGGATGAAGTAATGTCTCCATTTCTTCAATTCCTCGATAATATCATAAAAATCCTTATTATACATGGAGTATTTCACTTTTGCTTCATTCAGCTTCTCGCTGAAGTATGCTATCGGCCTGTCTTCCTGACTCAAGACTGCCCCAATTGCAAATCCACTTGCATCGCATTTCACTTGAAATGTCTTCAACTTAGTTGTTCCATGATTTTCTTCTTCAACATGTTAAAACTCTTCTCAGCTTCCTCTGTCCAGTGAAAAGACTTGTGTCTTTTTCTCACTGTATCCATCATCGTTGCGCTAATTCCACTGAAATTTTTTATGAACTTTCGGTAGAAACTAGCCAATCCGTGAAAACTTCTCACCTCAAAAATTTTCCTCAATGATGGTCAATTCTTGATTACCTCTACCTTATCTGGATCCATCCTCAACTCATTTGCTAAAATAACAAACCCTAAGAAAATGATCTCTGTCTTCATAAATGAGGATTTCTTCATATTTATCAATCACTTTTCCTGCCATAATTTCTACATCACTGTAGCCAAATGCTTCAGATGCTCTACCACTATTTTACTATAAACTAGTATGTCATCCAAATACACAATGACAAATTTTCCGATGAACTCCCTCAGGACTTTGTTCATCAACCTCATGAAGGTACTCAGTGCATCTGTTAAGCCAAATGGCATAACAATCCATTCATACAAACCCTCGTTTGTTTTGAATGTTGTCTTTCATTCATCACCTTCTCTCATGCGGATCTGATGATAACCGCTTTTCAAATCAATTTTTGAAAAATACTTTGCTCCACTCAAGCAATCCATCAGATCATCCATCCTAGGCA
>JASDQU010281138.1:0-14698 GCA_032191745.1 Picea mariana
TAGCTTTTATACTTCCACACTTTAATAATTTTAATTCTTCTTTATAATTTGAAAGACATGGGTTTCACTTAATTTATCTCCCTCATTACTTTACCCTCCCCCTTAATTTAAGAAGACTTTAACTAACACCTAGGAGGGTTTTAGTTTACGCCCTTGCGTTTATTTTTTTTGTAGGTTCTGTTCTTAAGGCTAAACCAGTTTTATCTTAGAGATGTTTTAAATTTATGTTTAGATTGAACTGGGTGACATTCCATTAGGGGAGTTGGTTTTAAGAATCTCTTAAGGAGTTACGGTCTTAGGGTCCTCTAGGTTGGTCTCAAAATCCTCATCACTGCGACGTGCCCTTTAGGACGCACTACATGCTCCAAGGGTGCCACTCGCCTTGTTTGCTTCTGTTGCGCGACGTGCCCTTCAGGATGCACCATGTGCTCCAAGGGTGCCACTCGCCAACTTGTGTTGCTTTTGCACGACGTGCCCTTCAGGATGCACCACGTTCTCCAAGGGTGCCACTCACCGACTTGACTGATTGGTAGACATCTATAACCCCTGGAGTCAACACTCCACCAGGTGAACTTGTGGGAGACTAAGGGCTCTAAGGAATAAGNCTCCAATCCTTAGTTTCCTAATTTTTATTATCCCCTTCTTTCCCCTTTTTATTAGAGCCAAAATGGCAGTTGCACTATTTACTCTTTTCCCTTTATTATTAATTTAAAATCTTTTTATACTTCCACAAGTTAAATAATTTATTTCTTCTTTACAATTTAAAACCACGGATTTTTAATTAAATTATTACTCTCTTCATTTTACCCCATAAATTTATGGAGACTAAAACTATTACTTAAGTGGTTTTTAGTCAAAATTTTTATTTTTATTTTTATAGTCTTTTTCTTAAGGTTAAACAAAATTTTACCCGAGAGAAGTTTTAGACTTAGATTTAGATTCTGAACTAGGCGAAAATTATTTAGGGAGGTTGTTTAAAAATTTCTTAATGAGTTAAAAGTTGCTGGGCCATCTACGTTTGTTCCTTCATCAACATCGATGCGACGTTCCCTTTAGGACGTACCACGTGCTCCAAGGGTGTCACTCGCCTTGTTTGTCTCTTTTGCGCGATGTGCTCTTCAGGATGCACCACATGCTCCAAGGGTGCCACTCACTAACTTATGTTTCTTTCGCGCGACGTGCCCTTCAGGATGCACCACGTGCTCCAAGGGTGCCACTCGCCAACTTGATTGATTGGTAGACATCTATAACCCCTGGAGTCAACACTCCACCAGGTGAACTTGTGGGAGACTAAGGGCTCTAAGGAATAAGGCCCCTACCTTATTGCGTGCCCCTTAGAATCATCGTGAATGACTGTCGTAGTCTGCCCTCACGGCATCGTGGATTCCTCTCAAACTAGGTAATCATTAACCTATAGTTTGAGCCATGGTGGGAGTGCTAGTAGGCTGTGGTAGGGCTACTGTCCACACCTCTCCCTCAACCTCTCTAGAAATCGTGTGTGACCCCTTTACTCCATATGTGAGTCTGGTCGGCAAGCTATCGTCAGCCTACATCATCAACAATCATGTCGGAACATATCAACGTCAATCATCAAATCAATGAAATATCACAGTAAATAAATCAACCCAAATAGCACACTCCCTGACTCAATCCAGAGTCCAAGGGGTTCCATTGATGCCTCTGCATCCTTAAGGTCCAAAACCCTGCACACTCAATAAAACTGAGTCAATAGCACCTGTCTATGTCAAAGAAGTAAAACATCATGTCATCTCTCATAACACATCATAATCAAGGATAAATGTTTTAATATCATAAAGTCCAGATCACTTGCGAGCAAGTGTCCTCAAAGAATAAGTTTTATCAGTGCACCAGAGCGGGATGTTACATACACCCCATCTTGGTATAAACTTTGTCCTGAAGTTTCTAGTATAATTGCCAAAAGAAATGTATCCCAGTATCATAAGTCTATCTATCAAACAAAAATGGAAACTGTTGGCGCATATCATATGCATCCTCCCAGGTCACCGAGTGAGGACTATAACTGTCCCACTGGACCTTGAACTGATCTACCACTCGACATCATAACTGTCGAATGCGATGATCTAAGATGCAGACCGGCTCAGCCATGAGCGCTCACTCGTCTGATACCTGCAAGGAACTCATTTCAATCACATGCATATGATCACTAATATAATGTCTCAAAACAGATACATGAAAAACATCGTGCATACGCCTCAAAGAATCAAGCAAGGCTAGTTGATAGGCCATGGGCCCCTTTCTCTCCACAATCTTGAAAGGTCCCATGAACCTAGGGGAGATTTTAGCTCCCCTTCCAAACTTGATCGAACTCTTACGCGGTTTAACCCGCAAGAAGACTCGATTGCCGACCTCATAACTATGGTCGACTTGGTGCGCATCGACATAACTCTTCTGTCGATCCTATGCTTGTTTAATCCTTTGTCTTATGGTTTGCATTTGATCTTCCATTTCTTGGATCGCTTTTGGTCCCACCAGGACCCTATCATCAATATGATCCCAACTTAAGGGCATCCGACACGGTCGCCCATAAAGAAACTCAAAAGGCGCCATCTTAATGGTGCTCTGGTAACTGTTGTTGTAAGCGAACTCTACTAGAGGCAAAAATTCCTCCCACCGCTTTTGTTGGTCCATCACGTACATGCACAACATGTCTTCCAAAGTTTGGTTCATTCGTTCTGTCTGTCCGTCCGTCTATGGGTGATACGCGGTACTAAAGTTAAGTTAGGTCCCCAAGGCCTCTTGGAAACTCATCCAAAATCATCCAGTAAACATCGATCCTTGATTGGATATAATCTTTTTAGGCATGCCATACAGCCTCACAATCTCACGGATGAAAACTCTCACTATGCCAGGTGCCTGATACGTCGTACGCATAGGAATAAAGTGAGCACTCTTCATCAGAGTGTCTACTACTACAAAAATCGAGTCGTGTCTCCTTGCCATTAGTGGCAATCCAACAATAAAATCCATCGAAATAACTTCCCATTTCGATTCTGGAATGGCATGTGGTTGAAGTAATCCTGTTGGGTGTCTATGTTCAGCCTTTACCTGCTGACACTCTAGACATCTAGCCACAAAGTTGACTATGTCGGCCTTCATTCCCTTCCATAAGAATAAGGGTTTAAGGTCTGCCCTCATCTTCATGAATCCTGGGTGAGCCATGTAAATTGCTCTATGAGCCTCGATCAGGATCAACATCCTTAACTCGTCATTTGGCGGTATGTAAATCCGACCTCTAAACCTCAATAACTCATCGCTATCAAAAGAAGATCCCTCATATCATGGTACCATCATTGTGTTTTGTCAAAAAAACCCTCGACCTCTATGTACCATTCATCGTCAAGCTGTAAAGTAATAATTTTCTCACATAAGTTCGTCTGAAGAGGAAACATCGAGAAGTTGCATGGTCTCTGACTCAAAGTATCAGCCACTCGGTTCACTGTTCCCTTTATGTAAGTAATCTTGAATTCGTACTCACTAAGCAATTCCGACCAATGACGTTGTCGCGCGTTCAGGTCGCTTTGCGTAAAAATGTGTTGTAGTCCACAATGATCAGTCTTTAGCTCAAATTTTCATCCAACTAGGTAGTGTCTCCAAACCTTCAAGGCATATACGATGGCTAATAACTCCAAATCTTGTGTCGCGTAGTTCTCCTCATGCCTTCTCAATTTCCTCGAAATGTAAGCAATCACTCGTCTGTCTTACATCAAGACTCCACCTAAACCTTCCTTGGATGCGTCAGTGCATACCAAGAAGTCTACATTCATGTCAGGGACCTTTAGTATCGGCACTGTGGTCAACAACTCTTTAAGCCTTCGAAATGCTTCCGTGCATTTCTCGGTCCAAACAAACTTCTTGTTTTTCTTTTGCAATTCCATGATCGGATTTGCTATCTTCGAAAATACCTTGACAAACCATCGATAGTATCCTGCTAAACCCATAAAACTACACATTTCTGTGACATTCATCGGCGTAGGCCATTCCATAATAGCCTCAACCTTGGCTGGATCCACGACGATACCTTCGTCGGAGATGACATGCCCTAAGTAGTGAATCCTCGAATGATAAAAAGAGAATTTGGACAACTTCCCATACAATTTGTGCTCTCGTAGACACTGTAGTACCAAGAGCAAGTGCTTTTCCTACTCCTCCATCATCTAAGAGTAGATCAAAATATCATCAATGAATACTTGGATGAACTTGTCCAAGTACTCGCAGAACACCCCGTTCATCAAACCCATGAATACCCCTAGGGATTTTGTCAGTCCAAACGGTAAAATAGTAAACTCATAATGTCCAAATCTCGTCTTAAAGGTAGTCTTAGGGACGTCATCCTCCTTGTTCCGTAACTGGTGATACCCTGATCGCAAATCGATCTTGGAGAACACCGTCGCACCCTCCATTTGATCGAACATATCATCAATTCTTGGTAAGAGATATTGATTCTTGATTGTAGCCTTGTTCAGTTAATGGTAGTCAATCCAAAGCCTCCATGATCCGTCGTTCTTTCGTATGAAAACAACTGGTGCACCCCACGGTGACACACTAGGGCATATCAGTCCCAGGTCCAACAACTCCTTCAGTTTCATTTTCAGCTCTTGCAACTTTGGGGTCGACATCCGATAACGCGTTCTTGTTATTGGTTCGATACCCGGTTTCAGGTCTATGGTAAACTCTAGTTCCCTTTCTGGTGGCATCCCAGGCAAATCCTCTAGAAATATGTCCACAAACTCCTTCACCACCAGAAGGTGTTCTAGACCTTCCGTTACTCCCTTTTCATTTAGCGTGAGGATTACATAAATCTTGCACTTCTTGTGCATACTCTTCTATAACTGTAAGGAAGAGATGAACCTCAGGGATACTCCCTGGTTCAGTCCTACAATCACATGTCTCTGTCCTTCATCATCGACCAAGCTCAAACGTTTCATCTTACAGTTGAGTATCGCCTCATGCGATTCCAACCAATCCATACCAATAATGACATCATAAGATCCTAAGATCATGACGTACAAATTGAACCTCATGACAAACTCTCCCAGGTTAAGGGCATAGCCTGTAACCTTTTCTCCAACCTTTTGTTTGGCTCCTGAAGCCATCTCTACGAAGCTAAACTCGTCCTGTTCGACTGCCTTTTCCTTAATCCTTTTTAGTGCTACACCATAAATGAAAATATTAGTAGCACCTGGGTCTATCAAAATACTAAGGGTCTAGTCAGTGACAGTACCTATCATCTCGAGCACAGTCAACTGGTTTTCTGCCTACTGGTTATTCACCACCACGTGAATCCAATGGGCCTTGCCCATATCTCCGACGGTAGTGGGTTCGGCTGATCCGGACACTCTATTCCTCTCCACAGGACAGTCGCGCTGGTAGTGTGGCTCCCCACACATCCAACACCCCTTCTTTGGCCCAGTAGTTCCGGTACCTGAAGTAGAAGATGACGGCCCACCGGCCTGGAACCTAGGTCTGTTCTGTTGAACAGGCCTAAACTGCTTCTGCTGCAGGTGACACTGCTACTGATGTTGTGGTCCCCGATAAGGTGCCTGCTACTGAGGCGGTGGTCATCGGGGTGTAGTGAAAGTGGATCCTCTCTGGAATCGACGATATCCCGGCATATGTCTCACTGGGGTCTGATGCTGCGGTGTACTAGATGAACCCTGCCCTGCTGGTCTCGCTAGAGTCCTGGTCTGACCCCCACTGATAAGCTCCTCCTCTACTATGAGGGATTTTTGGATAGCGTCGTGCAAGGTTTGAGGCATCAAGATCCTAACCTTTGCATGCAGGCTGCCGTTAAGGCCAAACATGAACCGGTTGACCTTGAGTTTCTCTGTGTTAAGGTGCGGAGCATACCGAAGCAGCTCCATGAAACGTGCCTCGTACTCGGGCACCGTACGACATCCCTGTCGTAATGCGTTGAACTCATTGAGATGACACTCAATGAATTCCTCTGAAAGATACCTCTCTCAAAACCGTTCCTCGAACAATTCCCATGACACGTCTTCAACAACCATGTTCAGCTGTGGGAGGAGCGTCTTCCACCATAGAAGAGCACTCCCCTTTAGTTGAAATACTTCCATGCGGACCTTCATGTTGGAGGTATAATCGCGAAGTGTTAAGCACATCGCCATGTTCTCCAACCATGCCTCGGCGGCTACACCGTCCGGGGCACCAAAGAACTCAGGAAATTTGAACTTCTCAAGTTCACATTGAATGCTACCAGTAACGGTCGGTGTGCACGATGGAACCTCAGCAGGTGCCGGCGCCCTGGCCTCGTCTCTGTCCAATCGGCTAATCAGTGGCTCAGACATGCACTGAAAAGATCTCATCATCCTGACGACGTCTCCAAGTGCTATCTTCTCCTGTCCAAGAACCTGCTCACCTCCCCGAGGGTTAGACCCCTCAGGTGTGGATGCTATTGGAGGTGTCATGCCTCCTCCTCTAGCACCCTGTCGTCTGCCTCCGCGGTGTCCTCTAACCATGATTACCTGCATGCACATAATCAACTCGATCAGCAACAGTATAATCAAATCTAATCATGTCAATGAAATCCGTAGAGAATCCCAAGTCGCGGATTGAACCCGCTCTGATACCTTATGTAACGTCCTCCTCGATACAACAACTCTGATAATAGGTGCAAATTTTTTTTTGTTTTTAAAAGTGTGTGCACGCGTGTAAAAAGGAAACATACACACTTGACTCTACATCGCCACCCGACGACTAACAAGACACAACCACGATGATCACAACAAGAAGACATAAGGTGCACAACAAGTAACCGCAAGCATTAAACGACCATGGACATAAGGCACACAACAAGTAACTGCAAGCATTAAATGACATACTGTGTTATGTACAGTACGAAAAAAGATGGAAGAATCCATAGTAGTAGATTTTACTATTTCTGCATAGGAAAACAGGGCGTTTAATCTTAGTTCTCTGCTCCGGAGAGAGAGAATGTCAGATAGGCTCCTGGCTGACTGCTCAGGCAGAAACTAGTAATCTCTGTTAGGAGGTCACAGTGGTGGGAACTCTGCCTTTAAAGAGCCTGAGACTACCGATACGACCTTAGAGGTGTGTCGCAAGAGTGGAAACCTTGCCTTTAAAGGGCCCGAGACTCTTGATACGGCACTGGATTCTTTACATAGAAAATAATCACACCCACAGACTTATATACAGAGCGACTAGCTTTATCAGATCGAAGAGTCTGATATCATACAACTGTGATTTTGGACAATTCCAATTATAGTACTAACCCTGAAATTAATTAACAATCTCAATACATCCTATATGTTACATATACAATAAAATTACAATAACATTATCCACAACAACATCACATTTTATATTGTCATAACCTTTAGCATTAACATTAAACGTTTCAGTAAATAATCATTACCATAAAATAGTGATAACCTTAGCATTAACAATGCCATAAGCACACCTTCCACATTACAATACGTCGATCATTACCCTAAGCATTAACAGTAACTTAAACCTTATATTATATTAGTTTTATCATGAGCAATAATAGCTTAAAGGTTAGCATTACCCTCGATATTTGCTTCCACCATAACATTCATTACAGCTCCAATTACTCCATATAAATCCAATTAGTACACAGTTACTCCACCATAAAATCTCAAAACATAAAACATCCCATTTTATAATACATGAACATTAAACTTACCCTAAGAATTTAACATGAAGCAATTACATTACGTGATTCTTCCATTGCGCGCAAGTCTCATTCCTCAAGCAACATGTCATTCAATTCTTAAATAATCATGGGCTCCAGAATAAGTAAGTTTAAGCCATCATTAGAAATAACTATATAAAAACTAAATATCTAGATCCACCATCCACTACATAAATCCTCAATGCGTAAAAACTAAATCTATGTCAATCACTCACTACATACTTACTACTACTCAAGTACCGATAACTAAACCATGGGTATTGCATCCATAAGGCCATAAGGTGCCATCTAAAACAATACTAAATATACATCAATAAGCCAGTCGGAAGTTCGCCAAGGTTAACATGTAAGTAACATCAACTGTAGGCTAACTAGCTTGGCTAAAATTAAAAAAAGACAGCCATTAGCAATTGGACACCAAATGCAACCAGTTTTAGCAAGGTTAAATGAAACCCATCCTTAATCCAACGTTCCTTCCAACTAGTCATTACTCTTGATGACCATAGAATCTATATCATCTAGAATGATGCCATTAATGTACAATTAAGCGATCACAAGACCCTTATCGAAAGAAACTAATAATGCATTCTCAATCATAGATCAATCAACAAGTCTGGAAATTGCAATATACTCAATATTCACCAATCAACTGTAATCATTACACCTTCAAATTGGGCAGTCTAATTTAACCATGTTCTCATCTACTAGCTATTAACATTAATTTAAACATCAGCCAAATAAATTAGCTTGCTATTAATACATACTAACTAATATAAAGTAGTTGTTGTTATGAAAAGTTAACTAATACAAGGCAGATTGCCTTTATTAAATAAGGTAGATTGCTATCATTAACCAAAATAATTGAATTGCTAATTTAGAAAACATTACTAACAAGATAAATAACATCATATAAAACAAGATCCATATGAGCTTCAAGAAACATAATAGTGGAACACCATCTTTATGAAAATTTATACGTTGAAACAACAACAACATCTAAAAGATGATCATTTAAGAAGTGGAAGAGGGTTACCCGATCATAAATGTGGTCAAGATGTAAAGGGAGATAATATGATTCCAGCTCAGGATGTCAGACATCAAAAGGTGTAGTCACTTTTTCGTTTGACACAGAAAATACCTCTTGTACAGCAAGATCAAGACATGTAATATATAAAACACTCATAGTCATATAAAAATGCCCTCTGTCATATAAAAACGCCCCTGTAATATATAATACAACCATAGTGATATAAAATGCCCCCATTAATATTAAAAACACCCACTGAAATATAAAAATGCCCCTGTAATATATAATACAACCACAGTGATATAAAATGCCCCCATTCATAGTAAAAACGCCCACTAAAATATAAAAACACCCCTGCAATATATAATACAGCCACAGTGATATAAAACACCCCCATTAATATTAAAAACGCCCACTAAAATATAAAAATGCCCCTGCAATATATAATACAGCCACAGTGATATGAAACGCCCCCATTCATATTAAAAACACCCACTGAAATATAAAAACACCCCTGTAATATATAATACAACCACAGTGATATAAAACGCCCCCATTCATATTAAAAATGTCCACTGAAATATAAAAACGTCCCTGTAATATATAATATGCCCACAGTGATACCAACACAGTCATAAACACAGGAAACGGTAGGTAAAACGCAGGATTAAGTGGTCGAAATTCGTGTGGGTATCCTCCACAAATCGCAGAGATATACAACAAAATAAAATGCAGAGTTAGATTTATCTCTTTCAAGCAAAAAAACACAGACAACAAAAATGCAAGGCACAACAGGAGATTGCACAGATCCAAGGAAGGTCGGAAATGCCGAGATCATAAAATTCTTTTATCTAAAACTGACATGCAACAACAGAGTAAGAAGAAATATTTTTATAACTGTCACGTAATTACAATCAACAAAGAGCAAGGCAAGAAAACCAATTAATCCAACAAGAAGCCAAGAAGATTGAAGTTATGTATTTTTCATCTCCCAATGCCAATACAAAAATGCTGATAACAATAAGAGAGGGCTAAGGTCCTAATACCTTCTATCATGCAAATGAAAAACATACCGTTGGCTTAAATCTCGCCTCGAATGATGACCTCACGCTCCATGCCGCTCCTGCTCCATGCAGCTCCCGCTCACTGACCGTCGAGACTACACCGGTACCTCCCGGCCAATCGCTAGGGGTACTCTGCTTCCCCCTTAGCCCTTCGAGCCACAAAGGGGCCACACACAATCCAGATGGTCTGTCTAGCTTTCCAGGTTGCCTCGCAAGGCCGAGCTACCACTCCTATCCAGGCTGGAAAATCCAAACTCTCCACAAGTAATCAGTCAAGTCACAATTTCGGTAGCCTAATGTTATGCTAACAGCCCCTTCCTTTCTTCCTCATCTTCCCTTTCTTTTATAGAGTTGTCCCCACCTCACAATTTTCCTAAATCACTTTTAAATTAAGTTTTAATAAAAATATTCTAAATATTCTTCTTCGCACAAGTGTTGTCCATCCCCTCTTTCCTCCAATAATTATTTTCTTTAAATTATTAATTTACTCATTTCCCTCACCCACCTAGAGTTTCTCCTAAATTTCCTCCTAGGTGTTCCTAGATCCCCTTACATGTTTTAAATAATTTCCCTAAAAATGAAGCTACTAAATTAGCTCAAATTAGAAGGTTCTTAATTGCAGATTCCTTACTATGTTGACCTCGCTTTTTACCATAATTTCCCAACTTTCCTTTATTATGTTTCCTCCAATCCTTAATTTCCTAATTTTTATTATCCCCTTCTTTCCCCTTTTTATTAGAGCCAAAATGGTAGTTGCGCTATTTACTCTTTTTCCCTTTATTATTAATTTAAAATCTTTTTATACTTCCAGAAGTTAAATAATTTGTTTCTTCTTTACAATTTAAAACCACGGCTTTTTAATTAAATTGTTACTCTCTTAATTTTACCCCATAAATTTATGAGGACTAAAACTATTACTTAAGTGGTTTTTAGTCCAAATTTTTATTTTTATTTTTATAGGGTCTTTTTCTTAAGGTTAAACAAAATTTTACCCTAGAGAAGTTTTAGACTTAGATTTAGATTCTTAACTGGGTGACAATTATTTAGGGAGGTTGTTTAAGAATTTCTTAATGAGTTAAAAGTCATAGGGCCATATAGGTTTGTTCCTTCATCAACATTGATGCAACGTGCCCTTCAGGACGCACCACATGCTCCAAGGGTAGCACTCGCCTTGTTTGTTTCTTTTGCGCGACGTGCCCTTCAGGATGCACCACATACTCCAAGTGTAATGGCCTCCTCGTTACGACAACAACTCTAAGAACAGGTGCAATTTTTTTATTTTTTTCTTGTTTAAGGTGGGTGCGCGTGTGTAGAAGTGAAAACACACTTGACTCTACGTCGCCACTCGACAACCAACAAGACGCAACCACGATGTTCAACACAAGAAGACGGAAGGCACACAACGAGTAACTACAACAATATACGACCAAAGGCATAAGGCGCCCAACACAAACATTAAGACATACTAGGGGTGCACAATACGAAATCAGAGGGAAGAATCCATGGTGCTAGGGTTACTATTTCTGCACAGGAAAGTAGGGCATTTAGTCTTATGTCTTCTTGAAAGAAGACCAGACAGGCTCCTGGCCGACTGCTCAGGCAGAAACTAGTAACCTGACCTAGAACAAGACGCAAGCAAGACAAACATGAAAAGACGATCCCGACATAACACCGTGACAACAAAAATAAACGCCCCTAGACATAATGCGTACAACTAGCAGCTGTAAGGAGAAAACAACACCAAGTGTTAAGTACAGTACAGTCACAGATGGAAGAATCCAACAATAGAATTTACTAATTCTGCACAGAAAAGCAGGGCTTTTAGTCTTATATCTTCTCGAAAGAAGATTAGACAGGCTCCTGGCCGACTGCTCAAGCAGAAACTAATAAATCCTTTAGGGAGTCGCAGTAGTGGAAAATGTGACTTTAAACAGCCCGAGACTACTGATACAGCTCAAAGTGTGTCGCAAGAGTGGTAACTGTGCCTTTAAACAGCCTGAGACTCTTGATACGGCACTAGATTCCTTCCACCAGAAATACACATGGACATACATACTAAGGCTACAAGGAGGGGTCTATACCCTGCCCGACACAAGCAGACCACGCAAGGCAAGACAACCAGGTACTGCCTAACCAAGGACAACCACGACCTCTACGGGAGATGCAAGTCAGAAGGATTTCGACATCTACCAACCACTAAAGAGACTCACGGACATAAATCATAGACCAAATACTCTATTTGTTTTCTCTAAACGGCGAGTTACCGACCCAGTCCTAAATAATGTATTTAATTAATTTTAAATCCCTGTTTGCTGAGTCATGACGATTGAGTGCCCTTAGAATTAAGGATCCTACATTTAGGAGTTAGCATGCCTAAAGATATTACCCTAACATCACCATAACACATCCAGGTCATCGCCTTCTATCTCACCAATTAATCAATCAAAATAATAATGACCTTACCTTTGTTGTTATTATAACAATGGAGCTACCAAAATCTTGACCATAGTAACCATGTATTTACTCATAGAATAGATTAAAGAAATTAATGAATAACCATTTAGAGAATAACAATTTATTATTAAGGAATAACAATTTAATGAAAAGAGAAACAATTAACGAATGACAATGCATAACCAATGAATAACCAATTAATGCATAACCACTACAGTTTCCTAACTTGGACAAAATTCCCACATAATTGTCTTTATATTGGGATCGCATTTAACAAACTATGCTACCTTCCATCAAACTATAAAAAGGAAATCCATAAAGAACCCATGTAATGCAAATAAAATAACATGGTAATTATAAGTCACATCATAATTGGAAGTAACAATATAACTTCACATTTAAAAATAACATCATAATTAAAGGTAACATCATATTTGGAAATTTCAATATAACCTCATATTTGAAAATGACAATATATAAAACTAACCAGATTTAAAATGACACCTTTTAAGAATATTCGAGAATGACAAAATAACAATGTTAAGGATGACAATAATTAAAACAACAATAAATAAAAAGTCAATATAGAGAAGGCTTCTCGTTACAGATGTTGGTAATAGATTATACGATGTTTTACCATGATAACTAAAATCAAGGGAAAACCCTTTAAATCGGATGGTAAGGAAATTCAAGCGTTGTAAGTTGAACCTACTAAATCCTTTAATTATAATGAGCTCTGAACCATGTTTGGTAAGTGACCGAAGCCTCTACTTTTAAGCCTACGCACTCACAGCTATATAGTCAACGTGTTAATACCTGTCATACACATTGAAGAATCAACCTAGGTTTCCGTTATTGAATAGAAGACCATGAAAAAAATGTACCCGTAATTCAACAGATGGCGAGATTGTCAGAAATTTCAGTAAATGGAAAGGAGGAAAAAGGGAAATACGTGGGTATCTGGCGTGGATGCGAAGGGATTTGGTCTCCTATAGGAATGTTGCTACGCAGCAGAGGGAAACGATCAGCTGCAAGAGATGGCCAAATCGTCAAGAAGAAGATACCCCAAAAGAAAACGCGCAGAGAAAATCAAAATTAAATGTAGAGAAAATCCTTAATGAAAATCACAGTTATCTCATAAAACGCAGAGGTATTCCTCAATAAAAAAACACAATCCTCATTCAAGTATTCGCAGAGGCAACTCGGTAAGGAAAACACATTCCAAACAAACACAAGTGGAGGCAATCCGTGAGGAAATCGCATCCCTCTGTCCAAAAACAACGCAGAGGCAACTCCAAGAGACATGTAGAGGAGCTATGGAAACCAGAATGCAGAAATGCCGAATCAATCTCCAGGAAAGACAAATCGAAAATCAAAAAGCCCAATGCTGAGCCTAGAATGCAAAATGCCCAAACAAAAATCAAAATGCATAATCGAAGTCTGGACTGCCCAAATTCACACCAGTTCGCGATTTGGCTAGATATTGCCAGAATCATTCAGCTCAAATTTCGTTATCTAAAACACCCATGCTGTACCGGTCAGAATTTATTTAATATGGTAAGAACATAATAGTTTGAATTTCTTTGGCTAAAATGCCAGTACTGTACCCGTTCTGAGCTTATCTCATTATTGACATAGGTGAACAGAATCCCAACAATATGAAATCCAAAACTCAAATGGCCAGATTCGTAAAACAAGAAAAGATGTTAAACGCAGACAACGCACATCATTCAACGCCCCACAAAATGCATTGCCAAAAACTAAAACGAATTGCCAATATTAAAATGAACTGCCAGGCTAAAACGATTGCCAGAAGGTAAAACAAATTGCCAGGAGACCCCATCGAAATGACAGTAGCTTAAGCCAATTAATGACAGTAAACTTAAAAGACATGACTGAATTTTTTTTTTTGACGAAATGCCCACCACGGAAGGCCCACAACAATAAAGAAAACACCCACAGAATTGATCGCCCCCAAAAACAACCCACAGTCAAACTTCCCGAATAACAAATATTAAAAATTAGACATTCCCACACCATCATTAAATTTGCATAGTCCAGAATTACAGTAGAAATGATTTTATGCATTCCAGAGCGATGAATGAAAAGGATATACAGCAACAATATTACAACGGAGAATTACATCCAAGCATTCTACTATCAATTAACGCGCGTACCTTTTTCCCTTTCGACCGTCTTGATTGAAGTCCGCGCCTCGATTGATGTCCCGCGCTCCTTTCCGCTCCTGCTTGCCAACCGTAGAAAGCTCACCGGTACCTCCCAGCCAATCACTAGGGGTACTCTGCTTCCCCCTTAGCCCCCCCCCGAGCCGCAAAGGGGCCACACAAGAACCACAGATAAGACTAGCTTCTCAGCTCGCCTCCAAGGCTGAGCTACCACTCCAATACACCTGAGAAT